>CM052701.1:2782697-2858076 GCA_028551405.1 Uromys caudimaculatus
AGAGTTTGTGTCTGGACATGCATGTTCTGGGGTGTCACAGAGCTTGTGTCTGGACATGCTTGCTCTGGGGTGTCACAGAGCGGTGTCAGCACATGCTTGCTCTGGGGTGTCACAGAGCATGTGTCTGCACATGCATGTTCTGGGGTGTCACCGAGTGTGTGTCAAATTCCAAGTAGGAGAAGCAGGTGAGTGTGTGTCAGGTGATCCCTAATGGCTCATTGCTGTAAGAAGGCACCTTTGATACAAGGGAGAGAGGCTGATTTAGCTGATAAATAGCTCAGTCTGCTCTTCTCGGTGCCAAGAAATCCAAAGAGAGCAGCGGTGGGGCTGGACACAAATGTGAGGTGATTGGTGTGATCCAAGTGACTGGTTAAAGGTGGTCACGGTATAGGAGGTCACAGTGTGGGGGGTCACAGTGTGGGGGGTCATGGTATACCAGGTCACACTGTAGAAGGTCATGGTGTAGGTGGTGGCAGGAGCCCAACTCTGGAGACAGACAGTTTATCCATCTGTGGAAAGTCAAAGAAAGGATGGGATGACTTCTGGTTTGGGCCAGCACCACTGGAAGGAAATTTTACTCTCTGAAACTGAGAGAAGGTGGAAGGACCGTACTGTTGTAGGATGGAGGATAGGAGGTGTTTGCTTTGGAGTCTGGGAAGATTTAGAGCAGATTAAAGAGATTGTGTTGTTAACTGACTATGAGATTCTGGAGTCGGAAGGAGTGGGTGGAGTCTGTGATGAGCATGCATGGCTGAAATGTATCAGCATGTGGAAGGTGTTTGGACCAGCAACTCCATAAAACCTCAAGGAAGCTCTTCTCAAGAGTGGTCCCAGGACCAGGAGCATCATTCGTTAGAAGCACAGATCTTCAGACCCAACTCTAGACTCACTGTGTTGACAAGGCTCACAGGGAGGTTGGAAGCAAGCCAGTGCCTCCCAGCCCCAGCCCCACTGACTCGCTGATTCTCCAGTTCCTCACGGAAGGAGGGTTGTTCTAAGCACTGAGTCCTCGGAGCTGCACAGGCTTAGAGGGTGGAACATGGGCCTGAGGAAGACCCAGCCAAGAATAAGAAGGAAGAGAAATTATGAAACCACAGTAAGAAGATGAATGTCTGCTGCAGAGGAATGTGTTGATTTAATGCCATCCGAAAACAAAACCTTAGAAGTTAGAGAGCTTGACAGCTGCCCCAAAGCATGCTGCAACAGCGTAAAGGGCCGAAGATGGATCTGACAGCTATGAGAAATCCGAGTGTGGAATTAATCTCCATGGAACTCATGATAGCTGTGGGAGACTTGTATCTGAATGAAGGCGCATTTCACCGGGTGGGAGGGGAAGGCTGCTTAACAATTGGCCAGACATGTGGAAATAGATAATTTTAGGTCTTTTCATAACACATATGCAAAAATATGCTCCAGATGGACTAGTGGCCTGGATGTGAGCAGGGATTACTTGAAGGAAAGTCTAAGATAACATCTTTATTCCTGTGTGATAGTAAAGAACTCATCAAGAAAATAGATTAATAAAATTTGAACCCAGTAAAATGTAGAACGTTTGAATGGTTAACACCAGCTCCACAGATCAGGGATCAGGGTTTCTAGAGGCCCCAGAGGCAAACTTTGATATCCAGAATGTCAGAAATATGAAAATTATGCTCTAAATGACAGTGGGGAAGGAAGATCTAGAAATCCTTCAACGAGAAATCCAAAGGGAAGAGCATCAGGCATGCTCGACCTGCAGAGGAAATACATAAATGAAAACATCAGACCCGCCTTTCCTGCCGTGCTGGCCACAGGAGGGAAAACCCCCAGTTGTAGCTACAAACCCCCACCAGCCCAGCCCTGAAATGGTGCAGCTTTATTGATTTGCAGTCCTGGGCCTCAGAAGGTGGCCACCAGCCTCCCAGGCTAAAGCCATGGGGCCTCAGAACTGTCTATAGGTTCCGAGAGAGACTGCTTACTCTGTTCCAAGAGAGACTGCTTACTCTGCCTTTCTGGCAGCTAGAGCCACATTCCTTACACTGCCGGGCACCAGGTGAAGCCTCCATCCTTAGCACAAGCAGCTCAACGTCTCCAAGGCTCTCCTGACCTTCCATCACCCAATCTCCTGCCTTCCTCACAGGGACCCAAGGGAAGACTCATCTGGATTATATGGTCTAATCAGCACGCTCAAGATCCTTCATAGAATCCCAGCTTCTATGTTCCATTCAGAGACCCCAGAGAATCTGGGGCAGTGGCTCGGTTGGTAAAGTGAATGTTTTATACGCACAGGGATCTGGATTTGGATCCACAGCCTCTGTTAAAAAGCTGGGTGCAGCTTGGTACTGGGAGGTAGAAACACAAGAACATGCAGAATTCACTGTCTTCCAGTCTAAGCAATGGGTGGGCTCTCTAGGTTCAGCAAGAGACCCTGTCTGAACTAACATGGAGAAATGATTGAGGAAGACACCTGATTTCAACTTCTGGCTTCTACATGTATGTACACACACACACACACACACACACACACACACACACACACACACACACCACACCACACATACACACACACAGATGCATACTACACACACACCACACATTCAGACACATGTGCACACACACATACAGAGAGAGAGACACACACACAGACACAGATGCACACTACACACACACACACACAAACACCAATACACGTACAGACACAAACAGACACACACACACAGATATACACACAGACACAAGATGCACACCACACAGACACACACACAGATACGAGACACACACCACACAGATGCACACATACCATATACACAGACACACAGATACACACACACACACACACACACACACCAGACTCCCAGTTACTAGGGGATGAGCATACTGCATCTGGAGCATGGGTTAGCCCGCCACACATGCTTTGGGAAGATGCCAGGCACCAGGAGCCCCACACATCTTAAACCACCATAGTCTCCTGCAACTTTTCAACATTGTATCACCCTGAAATGTGCACACAGTTTAAACTCTTGGATTTGATTTGGAGACGTTATCATATAAACAGGCACAGGAGCATTCACACGGCACCCTTTGCATCAGGAAAAAGAAAAAAGAGACGAAAACTGGTTCTCAGAAAATAGATAAAATAGGTATCTATGAGAATGAGAGATTTATTTACAGTCTTATGTGTGCTGGGAAGATAAATAATATCAACATCTATCAACAATATTATAATGTAAAACATTTTGTGAAAGGAAGGATAAAATTGCTCTTAGGTGATCACAGAAGCACAGACAGCACTGTGGGTGTTGTTAATGGAAGCATGCATATGTTTTCAGCCTAATAAATCCATTTAGTGTTGACAATTTTAGGAGGGTAGTGGTTTCTGGGGACGCAAGTTGGGGGATGCTTAGACCCTCCCTCTCTGCACTTTCTTTAAAAGTCTCACACATTCAAACATTGAAACAGAGCACCAAGCGTGCCAGACGTATCTTTATCTGAGAAGCCCACCAGCTTCCCAGAGCATCCTTGGGCTGTTAGCTTGTGCTAGCAACTGATGCTTTTCAAAGACAGCAGAGTCACCAACTGTCATGCCCAGCATGTGAGCCCTCTCTCCTGGTCTCAGCACCCCAGGGCATTCCTTCTGGCTCCCGAGCCTCCCTCCTGCTCTGCCTGTCATCATCTGTGTCTCACTGGTCATGCTTTGATCCTCCAGGAGAGGACCCATGATGAAGAAGGCCCAATACAAGTACATTCCAGAAGTGCTGGCCCCTCCCAGACACTCCTGTGCCTGGCCTCATTCTCCCCGCTCCATCTCAGTGTTACAACATGCTTCCCTCTTCTTCTCTAAGCCCATATCCCTGTCCTTGCCTTCTCCACATTAGGAAGGTCTCTGTCCCTCTGTGCTTCTGTCACTGCACACATGCATGTCTCATCTGGCCCTTGCTGCAGTGATCGGCTCTGCTCTGGTAGGAGCTGCTCCTCGCCAGGGAAAGCGAAGTGTCCACACCCTGGGTCCCACCCTGCCTTGGGGCCTGGCCTTTGCCTTTTGCTAGCATGTAAAGTCTTCCTGACTGTATGAGGTGCCCAAGCAATGCTACATACTCACCAGCTGTTCTCTGGATAGTCTGGGAAGTCACTGTCCATGAGCCCACCCTTGCTCACCATGTCCGGTCTTCCTTTTGACTCTTGAGCAAGCACTTGTGAGATGCGGTCAGGACATTCCAAGAAGGACCCTGGAAGCACCAGCCCTGGTCACATGTCCATGTCCTCCTGTCCATCAGTCCTGTTCTCTACCCCCTCCTGCCTGCTCTGTGAGCTCCATCTCAGCCTCTGCCTGGAGGCCACAGGCACTGTGGCCCTTCTTGGTATTTTCAGTTTTGCTATGAATGTTTTTCAAACAAAGAACAAGAAACAACTCTTCCTGTCATCACTTTAACAGGAGGCATATTCCCCCTCATTTCCCCCTCCAACCTCGTAGACCCCAGGTAATCCCCTCACCCTTCTATGTCTCACCAAAGCTCTCGTTAGGTTATTTCTGTAAAAACATGCCCCATTCCTCCATTCGAGGGTGATAATGTATGTTCTGTGTCATTATATATTGGAAGCATATAATTTGCCTTTTGACCTTACAGGGGATTGTAGCTAGGGGGTTGCACTGAGTCTCAGGAGGTTGGACTCCTTTGGACAGTGCGAGGCTGAAAGACCAGAGCCTTTGGAAATTGAAGTAAATATATTTTGCCTTATGCCATGAGCCTATGGGACCAGTGTTTTTAAAATGGTAACTTTAAATGAAGCAATGTCTCCCACAGGCTTGTGTGGGAGGCTATAGAATCTTTAAGGACGCAAAGTCTTTCAGAAGGAAGAACCGAGGTGGGCTTTGAGGTTTTATAGCCTGATCCCATTTCCCATTTCCTGTTCTCTCTCTCTCTCTCTCTCTCCCCCTCTCTCTCTTTCTCTCCTTTCTATGGATGAAAGTGTGACCAACCAGCTTCTTGCCCCTGCCACTGCTGTTCAGTCTGTTGCTGTGATTTCCCTGCCCTATGGACTCTATCCCTCTGCGACCATAAACTGAAATAAAACCTCTCTATCCTACATTGATTTTTTTTTTTTGGTCTTACTATTTTATCACAAAAGCAGAAAAGAAACTACTACACTTCCGTACAGCATCAAATATTTATCAAACGGTCAAGATTCCAGCCGCTTTCAGAGGCACATCTATATTTAATTTGCTTGAATCAAGATTCAGGCTTGTCTATTCTGCCTCTGGCTCACAGTTCTTGCGTCTCCATCTTCCTTGTCCCCTTCAGCTCCTGGTGATGCATCATGGAGAGACCCAGATCACGTTCCTGTAGAATCTGTTACATTCTGAGCACTGTGGGCAGAATATCCTGAGTCACTTAATCTGGCTTGTGTTTCCTGTACTTCTTTCTCACTGGTCACCTTGAATCCCCAACAGGAGGTTCCTCACATTGGGAGTTGGGGGAGAAGAAAAAGAGGGAGAGGAGGAGGGAGAGGAGGGGAGAGGAGAAAAGAGGAGGAGGGACAGGAGGAGAGAGGAGGCGGAGGAACAGGAGGAGGGACAGGAGGAGGGACAGGAGGAAGGACAGGAAGAGGGACAGGATTAGGGACAGGAGAATAAACAGGAAGAGAGAGAGGAGGAGGGAGAAGAGGAGAGAGCAGGAGGGAGGGGAGGAGGGAGAGGAGGAGAGAGAAAGAGAGAGAAGGAGAGAGAAGAGGGGAGAGAGGAGGAGGGAGAGGAGGAGAGAGGAGGAGGGAGAGGAGGGACAGGAGGAAGAAGAGGACAGGAGGAGGAAGAGGACAGGAGGACAGACAGGAGGAGGGAGAGAGGCTTCCTGCAGGGAGCTGTACTGTGTTAGATGAGGTATTAGATGAGGAAAATCGCTTCCACAGGGATCTTTGAGACAGGGAAGGATAGAGGATCAGTATCTATAGGAACACTAATGAGCTGAAGTTACCTGCCTGGACTCTTGTCACACCAAGCTGGACATCACAGAATGTTCTACCTGAGAGAGAAAGCCAGGCTGCACTTGAGAATCACATCCATAATGAGAAGGCCAAGGAGGTCTTAGAAGACGGAGCTGGACTCTCAGGACTGTGATCACTGAACCTGACCTACTTTCTGCTTTCAAATGAGCGTTCTCATTTCCAGACCTAATTTTCCTTTATAAAGAAGGCTTTGCAAGACACACTGTACTGTCAACACTAAGCCCCCACCAAACTCGGATTTGCTCCTTATAACTGTTGTGCATGCTAGGGCAGGGGTGTGTTTGACTCTCTCTGTCTCTGTCTCTGTCTCCGTTTCTGTCTTCGTCTATCTCTGACTCTGTCTCTGTCTCTTGTCTCTGTCTCTGTCTGTCTTTGACTCTGTCTCTGTGTGTGTCTGTATGTGTGCATGAGAGAGAGAGAGAGAGAGAGAGAGAGAGAGAGAGAGAGAGAGAGAGAGTCAGTCTCAGGAAGGGAGATGGTGCCCAGAGATCTGGCATTATTTCCATGTCAGGACCCTGACTTGCTTAACTCTGACCCCTCCAATCAGCATGCTACCCATTCTTGGCTTTCAGAAGAGAAACACAGATTTGTAAGACTAAGATTGCCTGCTGGGCTGGGGGGGGGAGTGTCAATTTGTGCCAGAGCCCCAACTGTCCAGATCGGATGGCATCTGCCCACCTCAGCCTGACCTGAAGCTCAACCAGCCTCCAGGTTTCCACCAGCAGGAGCCAGCAGGTGGGTGCTGGTCCAGCCCTACCCCTCTTCTCTGAGGAGCAGAGCAATATAGATGGGATTTGCTGTCTCTGGGAGCTTTCTGTCAGATCCCCTGTGATTGCTCCAAGTGTGTGCTTAATCGAACAGCTTCCCTCATAGGTCTGAAATGAGGTTTATAAAATACCAGTGTGTACACACAGTCATGGGTGCAGCTTGCCTGTGCATATGTGGATGTGCGTGCATACCCACTGAAATGGCCTTTTCATTAATTGCAACTTGTAGTTTGGTTATTTAAAACAAATTGGCTTCCAGCAAATTGTCGTGTTTTGGCAGGGAACTGGAAATAGTGGGGGTAAGCTGCTGCCTCGTGCTACAATAGTCATTAATCAGAGCTTACGCCTAATGGCTCCTTCCATGGAGTCTGTATCGGAGGGACGGGTGGACAAATGGGCTGAAGGGCAGCACGGCTCTCCTTGCACATGAGGGTCTGCCGGAGGTAGAGGAGTCAACATGGAAGCTGGGCAGAGTGCGGCTTCCTTCATTCTGTCAGAGTACGCAGAGCCTTTTCGTGCACAAGACGCTGACTAAAGGGCACAGAAGCTGCAGGAGTCAGTGTGTTAATAAGATGTGGATTCTGCCCAGGGGGAGTTGCTGTGCAAATCCACTGAGTCTCACAAATACACATTCCCTGTGCTCGACACAAGAGGCAAAATTCAAGCCTCAGGGTCTGCCTGGGTCATCAAGACACTCCTCAAGAAAGTGGGCGGAGTCCAAGTCACTCAGCCACCCACTAACTCACTCCTTCATTTACTCTCGGTCATTAATTCACTCACTCACAGACTCATTCATTCATGTATTCAATCATTCGTTTACTTATTTATTTATTCAGGATTTGGTGAGAGTCAATTATATGTATTCTAGGTACCTGGTGGGGTATGGAATCTGAGAAATAAATCTGACTCCTGGCAGAGGGTGAGGGGTGGGACCATGTGGGAAGGGCTTTCTCCACATTTTCCCTTCCAGCTTGTCCTGTATCAAATTCTGAGTTCTGGACTGCAGCACTCTTGGCTTAAGTTGTCTGTAGATTATTCTGTTAGTGTCCGTCTTTCCAGGCTGACTCTGTAGGCTCAGGGATGGTGGGGTAACTTTCATGCCATCCCAATCCCATTTTGCCTGGGATTTTAAGTCTCAGCTTGGGCCTCACTTCCTCCCAGGAAGTCCCTCATGGCTCCGTAGGTTCTCCACAAGTCCCCATCCTCTCTGCTGTCAGGCCGCATAGCTTCCGTGAATGTGCTTGACTTCAGCATGGAGAGAGAGAGAGCATGACACCAGACCTGTTTTCTGCTGTGCCCTCCTTTTCCAGAACAGGTCTAGGAAGCTCCCAGCCCATGTGTATAAGGAACGAACATTCTGCTCATGTAGGTGGATGGTACACTGTAGCCCTCAGCATTGTAAAGTCTGAGAAAAGGGGGCGGGCAGGGAGCTGAAGAAGCTGGCTGCTGTACTAGAAAGTCATGACTGGTTGACAAGATAGCTGTTCCCATAAATCTCCTAAAGAGAACCACACAAGTTTAAAAAGAAAAGAAAGTACCCATTTCTTTTTTCTTTCCTTTTTAAAGTTTCTATCTATTATCTATCTATCTATCTATCTATCTATCTATCTATCTATCTATCCATCCATCTATCTGTTCAGGGTCTTGTCATGCAGCCTTGGCTAGCCTGGAGCCCACTATGTGGACCAGGCTGTGCTGGAACTCACAGAGATCAGTTCACCTGCCTCTGCCTTCTGAGCACTGGGATCAAAGGTGACTATGACTGTTTCCAGTAAAATATGCATTTCTGCATGTCAGTGTTATTAAAAATTCAAATAATTGTGCCTCTTTATGTAACATCAAATGACTCAAATAATGGTGAATAGGGCTCATTAACTAATACAAGGCATTAAAGATCAAACAAAGTATAATAAATAAGTCCAAGAGGACAACCCACAAAAGATCCCTAGGGTTCGTACAGCTGTTCCAACATGGAAAGAGCTGAAAGATGGGAGGACCTCCCCCGCACCTCCACTTCCTCCTCTCCCCCGCCCCACCAGGGAATAAGCAAGAAGCAACCCATGCAGGTTCAAGAAGAGCTTTTCCTGCTCTGTCGAGAAAGTGTGCCCACAGTTGGAATTTCTGTGACATGGACACTGCAGTGATGGATGGGGTTGGTAGCCATCTTGTGAGGATGTCCCTAAACCAAGAGAATGAGAACAGAGCAGGAACACCAGAAGTGCCTGAGTGTTTGGGAGCTTCCTGAGACTAAAGTGCCAGCTAGCTGCCTCAGCAACAGTGTGAATAAGAAACTATAGTCTGAGCCACTGTGGTGTCAGAAGGCTTGGATCACCCTGGACCAGTGTGTTCCAGCTGGTACTAGCTAATGGGTGAGGCCCTGGCTTTTGGTCACTTAATTCTGAGCCATATTCTGGGTTATCGCTGAGCTTGGGCACTGCAGAGGAACTGGGGAAGAAGATTCCTGTTCAGACTCCAGCACCTCCCTTCACAGGCTCTCCTCCCTCCTCCCCCCTGGGAAACTTCAGAGGCCACTGTCATGGCTGATAGACAGCATGTTCTGGCTCCTGGTTCCTTTCCCTGAACAATGCTATTTGAAAAGATTACAGCTTAACTGAGGTTAGTGCTAAACTGATATCGGTGTTGCTTCTTGGCCCTGGCTCTGCTCTGACAGGACTGTGTGTAGAGGGTGGAGTAGCAGTACCTCTCCTTTCCTGCCAGTTAAGCTAGATTAGAGATGTAATTCAATCACAAAAGATAGACGTTCCCTAAGCCCATGGAACCACACTGGCCCTGGACCTGCCTCACACTCTGGGATCTGTAAACTGTCACTCTTTATGACTTTGGTGAGATACTTCTGGAAACACTCCTAGAGATGTGTAGGGCTCCATTGGCTCAGGTTTTTAGTTCTGCTTTTCTCCTGTGTACCACTGGCCACCCTGTTAATAACATCCCATAATACCTGTGTGACACCGGCGTGATTGTACTTACTTCCCCGGAAGTTTCCAGACTGGTTGAGGAGATGAAGTGCTTGACATGAGGACTTGAGTTTATCCCCAACACCCATATAAAGACCTGGGTGTGGTTTCATATGTCTGTAATCTCAGCATTGGGGAAACTGAGGCAGACAGATCTGTGATGCTCCATAGCCAGCCATCCTAGCATCTAGCTGAATATGTGAGCTCCAATCTCAGTGAGAGACCTTCTCTCAGAGGGGAAGGGAGAGAATATAGAGAGAGGGACTGTGTGGGGGGGGGGCAGAGAAGGGGGGGAAAGCGATCAAGATGTAAAATGAATAAATAAATACATAGAAAAATAAGAGAGAAATTGATGAAGAAGACCCTAGATGGTGAGCTCTGATCTCCACATGTACACACACACATGCACCACACACACGTTCACGTATTCAAGTGAATACATACACATGCCAAAACCACCTGCGCTCCTTTGTTAATTCTATCATCCGTTTCTGTTTTCAGAGGTTATTGACTGAGCCATATGCTGAGATGGGATGACACAGCATGGCATGAGGGGAGAGCACAACTGTACCCTCTCAGCACAGGACTGGAGATGCTCAGCTTCCCTCGGGCAGGCATGTTGGAGACAGTTTTTCCACTTTCCCACCAATGTGTCCTTAAGGGGTGGTGGTGATAGTGGGAAGCAGCCATACACATTATAGCACTTATAGCATGCTCTGAAATTGCGTCCTGGCCCCAGCTGACAGTGACATTGTTTCTAAACATTGCCTAGGCTCCCTTGTGGGACACCCTTGTTGTTGGTGGAGAATCTTGCACAAAAGCTGTGGACAAGGTAACCTGCCACCGCAGGAATCAGCAGCTACCGACGCCCCTGTGAGGAATAAGGCATGAGAACTGAGTTGAGACTCAGGTCCCCGGAGCCCATAGGGCAAGCAGGGCATGTGCAGAGGCTTTGGAGGTCAGGGAAGAAGTCCTGAAAGGAACAGAGCTGGGTGCTACTGATACCTGCGGGCTGCAGAGGGTTAACTCAGCGACCTCCCGCTGGGCAGAGGAAACACTGTTTCCTGGAATTGTTTCCTTCAAACTTTTCTTTCACGGAGAGATTTCTTTAGCAAATACCAGTCAATCGGTGTGCTGGTGACAGGTGAGACAGTCTTATTTTCTACAAGATCAGGGAAGCAATAAAAACAAAAAGTTAGAGTCTCTCCGTGGCAGCATGAGCCACAGTGAAACTGGGAGGAGGGATAGACTGGGTTGGGCCCGTCCATCTTCTCTGCTTACAACATTGTGGTTCAATGATTTTCTTGAAAGAAGGAAATAGCTTCCTCACTGCCACCAAGAAAATCACAAAGTACCTGTGTCTACCAGCCTCAGTTTTTCCAGGATCCCATAATTGCTAGCATTTACACCTTATGTAATGGTAGGTTTATTATCTTAAGTCATGAAGGGCTGGGATAATTTGTTAGCCAGGGATAGATTCAATCCTACACCTGCGTAGCCAGGAAGTGAGCAGAGAAACCGGAGCCATGGGAAATCAAGCCAAGGTTTTTCGGTTTTCAGTTCTGAACATTTATCCAAGCATGCCCATGCCTTGGGAAGCACTTTGAAGATAGGAGACACAATTAAGCTCTTCTTAGCTTGTACCTTCCAAAGAACTGTTTGGAGGCTCAGTTGCACATTCTCGGAACATCTGGATGGTCAGACTGAGCAAAGGGCCCAGAAACGAAGAGAGTCAAGAATCCATTCCCTTGTGGTATTCAGATTCATGGTCAAAGCCAAATCCCAGCATTTCACATGTGTGTTCATGTAGGAGTCCGGGTGCCCAAGTCTTACTCTGAGGGATTTGGTCCATTTTGTTGACTTTAGAATCTGGCCAGTTCATTATTTCCCATTTGGAGTTCAGAGCCCCTTGAGGCCTGTGTGAAACTCTCCCCTTTTCATACTGAGAACTCTCTCAGCCCTTCTCCTAGGCCAAGAGGTAGCCATGTCTGTTCAGGTACATTACTTGGCTCTTTGTTCTATGGTCCAGATGTCTGTCCTCAGGCTGATGTCCCACTGTGGATGCTGCCTTTCTGTGAAAGTCTGAGCAGGGCTGGGCTGGACTTCTTCCACCTTCTGCATGGGTTGCTAGGATCTTGGTGTCTCCATAGGAATTTTTGTTTCCCACCAATCCCTGACATTCTTAATGATACTCTGTTATGCTTGCAGAAGGAACCTAGCATAACTGTCCTCTGAGGGGCTATATGGAAGCATAAGCAGACACCCACAGCCAAACATTGGACTGACGTTGCGGACACCTGTGGAAGAGTTGGAGGAAAGATCAAAAGTCCAGAAGTAGATGGAAACTCCACAAGACGACCAACAAAGTCAACAAACCTGGGCACCTGGGAGCTCTCAGAATCTGAGCCACCAGCCTAAGAACATACATGGGCTGGAACAAGGCCTCTGGGCACACATGTAGCAGATGGGTAGCTCAGTCTTCATGACTGCCCTGTCTGGCCTCAGTGGGAGAAGATGTACCCAATCTGCTTGGGTTGGGGGATACTCAAAGGGGTCCCACTCTCTCAGAGGAGAAGAGGAGGGGGAATGGGGGAGAAGGGACTTGAAGGAGAGTAGCATTTGGGATGTAAACAAATAAATTAATTAAAAAAGAAACTTGTTTGAGCTCTGGTTTAATGTATATCGAATGTATAGATCACGTTGGATGTTATGGGCATTTTGCCAAAGTAATTCTTCACATTCTTGAACACAGGATAGCTTTCCATTTATTTCTGCCTTGTTTAATCTCTGATTATATTTTGTGATTTTTTTCAGGGTATAGATCTTGCACCTTCTTGGTTAAATACATCCTTAAGCATTTCACTGTTTTCAATGTTATCGCAGGTTGAATTATTGTCTATTCACGGTATAAAGAAACTCAACTCACTTTTTATGTTGATGTTTTATTTACTCTGCAGCTTTACTTATTTTGTTCACTGGCTCTAACATTGAGAGTGGAGGCTTTAGGGCTTTGTACATGCAGAGGTGGAGTCATTCTGATGTGCCACCTTTTATTCCTTCTTTTGCACTATTTCTCTATGTTCCCATGTCCAGCGCCAACAACTGCAAAAACAAGCAAGCTAGAACAATACCAAATGAAGAAGCTACACAGTCAACAAGCTCAGAGGGTTTTGCTTGCTATGCACTCTACCCACTGAGCCACACCCCCAGCAAGCAGAGTCTTTTTTTCAGTAGTAGTTTCTTGAGTTCCCAGATTTTCTGAATCAGCAAAGATCCCCTGTGCTGTGTGCACAGCTGTGTCCAACTGCAGAGCCTCCCTCCAAGTCCCTCTCCTGCTCCCTCCACCTCAGGTGCTCACGGGTGCCCCCACTTCAGAGTTTATCCCAAGAAGTGTTTTGATAACTGCCTATCAGATTCTTCTCTTAAAGGAAAATTGACTATATGCAAGATTAATGAAAAGACAGGTATGGAAAATATTATCAAAGAGGCCAACAGGCTGGAGCCACAGCTTAGCAAATGCCACATTTCTAGGGTGCAGAGACAGAGCGGTAACTTTCTGTATATGGTCATGCCTCTTGGCTTTGAGCCTTCCCCCATCTGCAGGCAATCATGTAGCATATTTCTATATTTTACTGTATAGCTGCATGTCCAGTTTCAATATACAGCTTTAGCTTATGTTATAAATGCTTATTTATTTACACGTGTGTGTGTGTGTGTGTGTGTGTGTGTGTGTGTGTGTGTGTGTATGTCTGTGCACCATATTCACTCAAGAGTCCGCAGAGGCCAGAAGAGGGCACTGGATTTGCTGGAACTGTCCTTACAGGTGGTTGGGAGTCACCATGTGGATGCTGGGAACCAAACCAAATTCTTCCAGGTCCTCCGTGATGGTAGAAAGTGTTCTAAAGTGCCGACCCATTGCTGCAGCACCTATATTGGTTTTAAATATCTTCTCGGTGGGGTATTCTACCCAGCCTTCCTACCATGTCTCAGTGTCTATCAGTTTAGTTTCATGAAGCTCTGTTTCATAAACTTGGGTAGCTTCTTGCCATCTCTAGATGCCCTTCTGTTAACTGCTTAATGAATTACTAAAAACACACAAGCTAGAAGAGACAACAGAAGCTGTTCCCAGGAGAGAACAGAAACCCATGTTTTCAGGAGGACTCTGTTCATTTGCCTCCTCAGATTTTAGGGATGCTCTTGGGTTACCTGTGCTGTCTTCTCCCTCCCCACGCCACCCCGACATGATTTGAGGACATGGGTGGCTGGAAAGAAGTTGAGGGTACAGAGCTTTTGAGATCTAGATATATGTTCATAATCACTCTGGAAACCATTCATGCTTCCTGTTAACTTCTCCTCAGTGGCAGAGCCCAGAGAGCACGCAGGCTAACCCATGATGTCTCATGCAGTTCCATTCTCCATGGTTAGTGTTTATTGATACAGAGTTGAGGCACTGACTTCCAGTAAATGAGCTTTTAATTTTTCCTTTCCACAATAGGCTGCCCAGTGGGCCAGCTTCAGGCTCTGATGGCTCTGAAGAGAACAACAGAGGTCCGGGACCTTGTTATACTCTATGGAGATGCCAACTTCCTGGAGGACCAGAGAGAAAGAGACCACATTGGAGACGTTCTTAGCTTCTGGGTTGGTGGAAGCCAGGGATCCATCAATAGATTCCAAAAGGTTTCACCTGTCTGTTGTAAGGGCATTAACTCAGACACAGATGGGCAAGGAATGGCTGTTAAGAAGATAATGTGTCATTTGGCTCTGCACTTGTAGTCCTCAACCTCTCTCTGAGCTCTGGAGTTCTGGACAGTAACTCAGCCTTGCAGAAGGCTCATTGAGAGGCGGGGCTTCCTTAGCACTCAGGGGTGAGTACTTCAGACATTGAACTTCCCTGACTCTGATGTCCCCCAGGGGCAGGGCAAATGACTGTCATTTACACTTTTGGAACAGCAGGTTGGGAGTTAATATCACCTACGCATTTATCTAAAAAAGTAGTTTTTTGCTTGTTTGTTTGTTTCATATTTTAGGCACAACTCATAGCTAGGATTCCATGTTCTGCCTATTCAGTTCTGCCTATGTTCTGCATATTCAGTCTTCCAACCCACACTGTAGAACAGCTGGGCGTGCCACAAGGACCTGGGTCCAATGCCAGTGAACCCTTGGTCCCCAACTCAATATCCATGTGTGTAGGACTGGGAGATATCCAGAGAGCGAGGAGGTCTCCATTGCTTCCTAGTGCTCCACGGTACCCTGTCCATACTCTCCATTAGCTCCCTGTGGCTGCATCCTGCCTGGCAGCCTGCCAACCACATGGCTCTCATTCGTGTCCCTTTGGTTGCTAGGGAGCAGGGCTTCACCAGTCCCTAGGAGGTTGTCAATCATGTGGCAATGGATTCAAACCCCTCCTTCTTCAAGTTTCTGGAACCTGAACCCCAGCTGGACGCACAACCCCACACTGGGAAGGGTAACAGACAGCATCAAAAGCCCAACCCCTTCAACATTCACCCCCAAGAGGCTGTTCCAAAAGTGTAAATGACAGTCATTTGTGCCACCCCCACAGGGACACCAAAGTCAGGGAAATTCAATGTCTGCAATACCCACCCCTGAGTGTGAAGGAGCTGTGAGCTGTGGGACCCAACACTTGCCCTCTCTGAGCCTTGCTGTTCCAGGTGTGAGATGAAAAGATTAGGTGACCAAAGACAGTTCCAGCTCTCCTGGATCTGGGTCACTGCCTGCTGGCTCTGGGGAAAGCCAGCAAGGGAGGTGGAAGCAGGCACAGGCAGGGTTGAGAGCCCAGGGGCAGCCACATGATAACTGACTTCTGATTCCTGGGGGCAGTCCCGGGAAGCTCCCTTCTGTGGGACCTAGAGGTTCCGATTCACAGCTCTTCAGGTTGTCTCTAGGGCTGGGTTTGTTTGTACACTGGGATTGGGGCATGTCTGTGCGTGTGGAGCCAGAGAGCAACCTCTGGTGAGATGCTCAGGGAACTCTAATCTTTTATCATGGGGTGTCTCACTGACCTGGAATTCATCAAATACCTAGACTGACTGGCCCGCCTGTCTCCATCTACTAGGTTCGGGGGTTCTAGGCACTAACCACCACACCGGATGTTTACTCATGTCCTCATGCTTACCAGGTAAGGGCTTGCCTGAGCCACCTCCTCAGTCTAGGGATGAGGTTTCATTGGAAAATAGCTCTGTCCCTTTGGGGTCCATCACAGGCTGGCTTTCTCCTCATGGCCAAGGGACACTTCTTTGGCACTCAGGGCAGTGACACCAAGAACTCTGCACATATTTTCATCCTTATGAATTGAAAGAGCTTTGGCTCACTGTGTAAGTCACTGAACTTGTGGACGCCACAGCAGTTTTCTTCCCTTCTCTTTCTTGTTTAAAAGCAAAAAAGATCAGAATAGCCACACAGAGGCTCTGTCCTTATTACCATGGGGTATCCGTCATTTCCCCCTCCCAGTCACAGATCCAGTGATGGGTCAGAAGGTATGGGATGAGGGGAGGACTCCACAGAGGCTCCATGGGGAGAGAGGCATTCAGAGATTTGCAAGAACTGGGCTGAGGTAGGGGGGCATCTTCCTGATGAGAAGTCTAGGTGAAGAGTGTTGGGGTACCAGCAGCTTGTATAGCCTCAGGGTCCTTTCTGAATTTAACCGAGCATAGCCCTGCCCTCTCCTGGGTGTGTGGGGAGAGGACTCAGATAGCCCCGCTCTTCCATGTATGTGGGGGGTGGGGGGTGGGAAGACTTAGCTCCAGGAGGTGAGGGAACCAGCTTGATGCTATGGGGTTTTCACCGTGGTGAGGCCTCCTTCTTTCCTTCTGTTAAATATTATTTTAAAAATATTTGTTCCACTCACACTATGAAGCCATCTGCTTCTACACATACCCACCAGCCTTGAGAAGTAACCGTACCCACCCCTTGGGAAAGTGGGGGTGGAGCACAGCAGGTGTGAGGTGTCTACAGTGGGAGCCAGGGGCCCATCCTTACCTAGTCTTCTCGAGTCTAACCAGGGTCCTCCCACCTTGGGCAAACTCACTGTGCAAAGGCTTTGGCCAGGGGGGCTACTCCCACCCCACCCCAACCCCATCTGCTGGGATCTGAGACAGCAATATAAAGGATGAACTGGAGCATTTGCCAGTGACAGAGACTATAATCTACCCACTGCCACTGTGATTGTTCCCTTTAGGGGAATGTCTTTTGTCACAGTGGCTGGGTGAAGCAACCCACAGAGCATCCAGGAGAGAATGAGATGTCCTGGAATTAAATTAAGGATTCCAGGACTTCACCCCATCACTTGACATCTTGCAAGGCCAGGGTTCTTCCTGGTGGCATTTCTGTCCAGGCCACATCCCTTGAATCTACAGAGATTCCCTCCCCATGAGGATGCGTCTAACTCATGAACATGGCTCCTCCCATTCATTGCTGCATGGCTCCTCCCGCCAATTGCTGGCTGGAAATGAAAGTGAGTGACTGACCCTCCCTGGCCCACTGAGGTTGAAATTACTGCAGGTGACTTAACTGGGAAAGGATTTATCTTTGAGGCTGGAGAGCCTGTGGTGCTGGGGAGCCCTGTTCAGATACCTGGGAGTAGGGGAAGGAAATGAAGGAGAATAGGAGGAGGGGAGGGGATTTGAACACTGGGAATAGAGAGGAGGCAGAGAAGGCAGCAGTGCAGACACAGAGGCCTAAGGCCAATCTTGGTACACACTGAGAAGCAAGAGGCAAAGATGTGGTTACCGAATGGCACCAGAGCAAGGTTGGCTGCAGACTCTGCAATCTCCTTGGTCGCAGCAGCTGACTACATTCCACCCACTCTGTGCCTTCCCCTGGACACCCTGTCCCCAGCTTCTGTGAGATTAGTCTGTATTTTCCCAGCCATTCCCTTTAATTTCCCATAAAGGCTTGAACAGATTCCCTCCACAGACACTCTGGATCCTGCCTTTCAGAACACAATCCATTCCTGTCTCCTTCATCCTTAGCTCCACCTCCCATCTTGTCTTTTTTTCTTTAACTTTCTCAGAATTATCCTCCACTTCACTAAGTTTCCCTTCATCTGTATCTAGTCTTTCAGTCATAGAAAAGATGGGAACATGTTGGTCTCATGGAGGGCCTAATGTGAGGATGACATGGGTGTGTTTTGTGGGCAGAGAGCAGGCCTGAGTTCTACTTATGATTTCTGAATGTTGATGCAAACTGTAGCCTCACCTCAAAGGGAAGAAAAGAGCTTATTCTAAGTTCAATGTGAGTCATTTTGGCCAAAGAATACGGATTCATGTTGTCCCAAGTAAAGTGTCCCACGTGGAAGCAGTACCATGAACTTTGTGTGGTTGCAGCATAGAAGACAGACAGGTCTTTTACCATATGCATTGGTGGGAACATGAGGCAGGCAGCACAGAAAAGCTTAGGATGTTCTTCTGTAGGCTGTAGATACAGTGTTGTTGTCTGATGATGCTCTGCTGTAGGCTGGAGATACAGTGTTGCTGTCTGATGATGCTCTGCTGTAGGCTGGAGATACAGTGTTGCTGTCTGATGATGCTCTGCTGTAGGCTGGAGATACAGTGTTGCTGTCTGATGATGCTCTGGGGTCTTGGTTGGTGGGAGCCTGCAGTCTGTTAAGAGTACATTCCAGTGCTTTTACCTGATAATCAAAGGAGTGTTAGGTCAAGCAACAAAGTGTGGGCAATGGGTGGCTTTTAAGGGGAGAAAAGATAACCCAGGATAGTTTGGCTCTGGATCTGCAACACTCCAACTCTCTACAATGGGATGTTCTGATCAGTCAGGCAACATTTTAGACTCTTTAACACAGGTGTGGCTTTTTCAGGGAAGTTTGGTCCACAGTGTTTGACTAGTTAGTTAATGACTATTCTTCTGAACCATGTTGTATGGGATAGGTTTCTTGTCTATTTTTTACACATTTAAGGGTTTTTTCCAAAGAAGCAAAACAGAACAATCAACAAGCCTGAAGCCCAGGTGCAGTGGATCTGGGGGAGAAGGGAGCCCACTAAAGAGACTGCAGTATACATTGGGGGTGGCTTTGCTGGTTACAAGGGCAGAGCTGTCCCTGAGGCCAGAGAGGAAGAAGAGACTGTCTCCTGATAAGAGGCTGCACAAGTAACCTTCAAGCAGAACCACAGACAGGAGCTCACCTTCACTCACCTGCTGACCTCAGCTCTGAACTCAGGTCCAATGCTCCTAAGAGGCAGTGGCTGTGGTGTGGGTCAAACCAATGTCCCCACCAGAGGTCCGATCTCTGTAACCTCACAGCTCACCTAATTCTCTAAGGCATGATTCCCGAAATAGAGCCACAGATAACAACTGCAGGTAGCCACCAGGCAAGGGAATCATGAACAAGTCTGCTCAGGACAATCCAGACAGGGGGAGATCAGATGTGGAGGTGAGAGCTCTGTGTGTGCTCGAATCGACGCATGTTTGGAAATGTGAAGATAAAGCCAGATAGCTCCAAAATAACTTCACAGAAAAGAAATAAATAGAACGGCTGTACATACCACAAACACACAGAGTATAATTAAAATTAAAAACTCATCGGATAGAATCAACCCATTAAAGCAAAGTGAAGGGGAAATTGCTAAGTGGAAGAGTGTGCTGAGCAAGTTTAGAACTCAGAATAAAAAGACACGGGTGGAGAATATGAAAGGGGGCAGAGACGGAGGCATGGACACAGGAGAGAGAGAGAGAAATCTTTGAAGCAGTTCATTCTACATATAAGACAGGATGATGACTACCCAAAGCCAGCTGTGAGGGTAACTTCAGTCCTCCTGGGCAGGAGAGTCAGGAGCTCAAAGCCAGCCTGAACTACATAGCAAGTTTGAGGTAACAAAGCAAAATAAAACAAACAACAACACCCCAAGCCCCTCTACATTTGATAGAAAACAATATAGAAATTGAAGAGGTTGCCGTTTTTATGACTGCAAAGAAAAATATCTTCATGTGCACAAAACTGAAGTTGTAATTCAGAATAAAGCACAGAGAGCAGA
Source organism: Uromys caudimaculatus (assembly GCA_028551405.1). Taxonomy (NCBI): domain Eukaryota; kingdom Metazoa; phylum Chordata; class Mammalia; order Rodentia; family Muridae; genus Uromys; species Uromys caudimaculatus. The sequence continues at coordinate 2,802,423 of CM052701.1, forward strand.
TGGAGGATGAGGAAGAGAGAAAGGAGAGAAGATGAGGACAGGGAGAGTACAGGGGTATGACCTGAGCAGACTGAGACACACAGGCCAGCTCTGTCAGGGCCTGACTCACCAACACCAGTAGAACCCCACCCCTAGTCAGGACTGTCCATCACCCAGGCCTGGCGATCTGTAGTTCTCCCTGTGATGCAGGTAGCAGCAGACGCCTGTGCGGGCCCCAAGTCAGCCTGGCAGCACCAGTAGGAGAAACTGGCTCCTTTTGCAGGCGCTAGCTGGTCCAGGGGATGAAGAGTGAGGGGTTGATCCCACTTACCGTGATCCGCCTCAGGATGGATAGGTCAGTGTAGCACTGTCATAAGCTGGGTAGGATCTCCATGAAACCTTGCAATTAGTTTGAGGTTGGAAGCAAGTGACAATGTTACATTTGACCAGCCATGGTTTAAAGAGATACATTTTCATCTGGCTCAGACTAAAAGATGTGTTAAAGAAATACATTTTCATCGGCTCAGACTAAAGACACGGGCACCATAGTGGGAAAGGGGAAACAGAGTATCCTGTGGAGAGAGGCTCAGTGTGTTGTTTTTACATAAGCTTTTGTCCCTTTATTTAACAATTTTGACAGTTTCTTACTTGCATACACGCATTTTGATCCCACTTCCCTCCCCCACTGCCTTCTCTGATACCTCCACAGCTGCTGACCTCTTCTCCCTAACTACTCCCCCACCCCTATACAAACTTCTGTGAATGGCCATAGATTCTGCATTCCTGATCACAACCGCCCCCCCCCCCGCCCCGGTCCTGTCAATCCCAGAAGGCAGCATTTCATAACTCACTCTTGGCTCCTACTATCTTCCTGGTCCTTCTTCTGCGATGTTCCCTAGGTCTTCAGTTGGCAAGGCAAGTGTCTCCCTTGGGCTGAGCATTACTCTACCACGACATAACAGAGGCTCAGAATTCCCACCCAACCTGTGGACTTGCAGGCATGGGATGTGATCACCACTGCAAAGTGAGACTTCTGGCTACTCACCCATCCCTCCTTCCCACACTGGGAGGAAATTGCTCCTCTGCAAAGCTGCCAATGGGGCCAAATTGAGTGACAGTGGGAAGGGAAGGTGCTGGCTAATGCTGAAAATGAAAATGTCAGGGAAGAAAGAGGAGGGGGGTGTCCTCAGAGCCCTGAGTAAAGGATTACCAACCATGAACAGCCTTCCAGCTAAACCTCCCTCCACATCAGGGTGAGAGACACATCCCTGGAGAAGAGAAAGCCCACTTGGTAAGGTGCTTCTGTGTAAAGTATCAGGTCCTGAGTTTGGAGCCCCAGTACCCATATAAAATGCTGGGTGTGGCAGCATGTTCTTGCAATCCAGTGCTGGGAAGGGAGAGAAAAGTGGGTCCTAGGCGCTTGCTGCTCAGTTAATTGAGTCAAATCAGGAATCTCTGGGTTCAGTGAGAGACCCTCTCTCAAAGAATACGGAGCAGAATGATGAAGAAGACTCCTGACTTCCATCACTGCGCTCTATGTGTACATGGCCACATGCATGTGTGTGCACCCTCATACACATGTGCGCACATACACACACACACACACACACACACAGAGAGAGAGAGAGAGAGAGAGAGAGAGAGAGAGAGAGAGAGAGAGAGAGAGAGAGGAAGTTCTAAATAGGCTTTAACTGAAAGAATCTGTGGTCTATAAGAGAGGCTAAATGGATTCCTTCCGCTGAGGTAGAAGGCTACAGGGAGGGAACTCTAAACCACACAACGAAACAGTGAGAAATTAAAAATAAATATCGATTTGCCTTTAAAACGTTTCTTCTCCCATCGATTTTAAAAGCCAATCTGAACAAATAATTACAAAGCCATACCAATGGTGTAAGTCATGGAGCCTTAGTTTGTCTGATAGTGACCAGACAGAGGAGCAGAAAGAAACAGAGAGGCTCAGGAATAAGCGTGTTGAGCTTAAGTCAGTCTCAGTATACATTGGATTGTCTAAAACATAAGGTGTGCATGTGTAATGGGTGAGTCAGTTATGAAGGATGTACACGCAAGACAGTAAAAGAGGCACTGAGGATTAAAAAGATATTAAAGAGTGTCTGGAAAACAAACGACAGGGAACCATGGGATAGAAGATGAAAGACATCTGAGAGCAAGCAGCAACACAGAAGACATGGATCCACTTACTGGTGATGGCTTTCTGGGCAGGTCATTTAAAAACACAGTCAGCTGCAAAAGATAGGAGACTGAGGAAATCGGTGTCATAGATCTGCATGCTGTTGGAAGGCTACACACACGAGATGCTAAGGCATGATGGCTCGATTACAGAAGCATAGATCGAGAGAGTACTTGGGGGTTTCATGACATAACTTCAAAAAAGGTGAAGTGATTATATTAATAGACAATGAACTAGACCTTAAGAAAACTAAACACTGGTGATAGAATAGCTTATAATGTTAAAAACAGTAACTCATGGGACCGGGACATAACCATTATAAACAGGCAAGCCCCAAACAACACAGGCCCCAAATGCTTAAAGCAAAAGTCAAAAACTCTGAATGAAGTAGGCTGTTCTATAACAGCAGTGGAAACACTCAGTGATTTGGTGTGGAAGTAAGACTGGAGAGTGCTCCGGACTTTTTCCTCGTGTTGAAGCTGCACACCTCATCTGCTCTCTGTGTCATCTGATTTGCTATTTGAGACACAAAGGATCTACCCTGAGTCAAAAGATACCCAGGCACACTCTCTGTTCTAGTTTCCCTCCTGTGGCTGTGATAGAACACTCTACCCAGAAGCAACCTGAAGAAGACAGGTTTATTTCCGTCTACACTCTGGGTTGCAGCCCATCATTGAAGGAAGTCAGGGCAGAAACTCAGACAGAACCCATGGAAGGACACTGCTTGCTGGCTGACTCTCTGGCTTGCTCATAACCCATGCTCAGCTAGCTTCTTACACATTCCAGGATTGCCTGTCTAGGAATGGTGCTGCCCACAAGGGGCTGGTCTCCCACAACAATTAGCAATTAAGATAGTGGCCCACAAACATGTCTGCAGGCCAATCTGATCTATGCAATTCCTCAGTGGAGGCTCCCTCTTCCCAAATGACTCCAGATTAGTGTCAAGTAGGTGGTAAAACTGACGAGAACACACACTCTGACATTTCCTTATGATCCCCTAGTGCACTCTCTTGTTGTACACCCAGGGGAAAAAAGTGGATCTCCACACCAAAGCCTGTAAACAGCAGCTCACAGAAGCATTGTTCATAACAGCCAGAACAAGAAACCCAAGCCGCTGGCCACAGGGGAACGGAAAGCATTAACAGGGCAGAAGGGGGACAATGGCTGACATTCGCCACACAATGGGTGAATCCTGAATACAGCATGCTAAATAAAGAAAGCCAGATGCAAGTGGCCATGTGGTGTATATTCATTTCTGTGCAATCTCCAAGAGTCTCATAGAGACAGAGAGATTGTTAGTGGTTGACAGCAACTGGGCGGTAATACGGAGAGTGACAGCTATGAGATGGATACTTACTGAGGTAAGCAGGGCAACCAGACTGCTCTAAAATTCAGGTGTGTTGAGTGTGGCTACAGGAGAAGCCACTCACCAATGCACTTTAAACCGGCAGCTTCTGTGCTATGTAAAATACTTCACCGTGAAAGTTTTAAGTGAAGACAATTCACAGTGTAGCAGGCAAGAGCAGAGTGTATAAGGGCAGCTTACCTGTACATCGATTGACTTTCAATAAAAACACCAGTATTTCAACAGAGAAAGGACAGCAAACCTTTTCAGCAAGTGGTTTGCTTGAACAGTTAGACGTCGATACTGGGATTCTGAAGCTGATCCCTACCTTGTAATGTATGGGAATCGACCAGATATGGATCACAGACTTAGCTCCAAAATCCCCAACACAAGCGCTCTCCAGTAATAAAATGCATGAGGGAACCTTTTAATCTTGTTGGATCTGAAGTCTTAGGATTTAAAAAGGCATAAACCACACACACCACATATAAACAGATACACACAGACACACAGATATACACACAGACATACAGATATATACACAGACACACAGATACACACACACAGACATACACAGACAACACACATAGACATACAACACACACAGACACACACAGAGATATGCATGCACACAGATACACACACAGACACACAGATACATACCACATACACCACATAAAAAAGATACACACAGACATATACACAGATACACACACAGACACACAGACCAACAGATAAACAAGCACAGACACACAGATATGCACACACAGATACACACACACAACACATACAAACAGATACACACAGACACACACACACACACACAACACAGTCACACACAGATACATATGCACAAACATACACAGACACACACAAACAACACTCATAGACACACAGATACACAGATACACACACAGAAACACACACAGAGACATACAGAGACACACACAGACACATGGATGCACATACACAGACACATACACAGATATACACACATAGACATACACAGACACACAGATACACAGAGACACACACCACAGACCTATACAGAAGGACAGACAGATAGACACACACACAGACATAGATACACAGATATACATACACAGACACACAAACACACATAGATATACACACAGAGACATACACAGACACACAGATACACACAGACACACAATCACAGACCTATACAGACAGACAGACAGAGAGACAGATACACACAGACACAGAAACACACACACACACTTCCTAAATTTGACTTCATCCAGGTTAAGAGCTACTCTATATCAGAAATTGTTGAGAAGTTGTCCTAGTATTTCCTGTTACTGTGATAGAAACACCCAGACAGAAGAAGCAATGTGAGGGACAAAGGTTTGATTCTGGCTCACAGCTCAAGGGGACAGTCCACATGAAGCACATGGTCACATCCCATTCTCTGTCAGGAAGCAGAGAGTGATGGATGCTGCTGCTCAGCCTTCTGTCTCCACCGCCTCAGTCCAGGATCCCAGGCCAGGAATGGCACCACCCACAATGGGCAGGTCTTCATGACTCAATTAATTATATCAGAATAATTCCCAACAGGCATGTCCAGAGGCGGCCAGTCTCCCAAGTGACTCTAGATCCTGTCAAGTGTACAGTTGGCACTCACCACCACAAAGGCATAAAGACAAATCACAGAACAGAAAGATAGTTGCCCCCATAGGATGTGTGTGTACAGCGTGTGCAGTCACCAATCACTTTCACAGCTTACAGTTGGTGAGAAATTGCACGGAATGCCCACACAGGCTCTGTAGCAGATGAAAGATACACACCGCTATTTGGGATCATTAAAGAAATGCAGATTGATACCATGGAGTTACCACTGGCAGGCCAGAGACAAAAAGATTTGCATGGGGTGCCAAGAAAGGGGGATGGGCAACACTTGTATTCACTACTGGGGGAAGACAATGGGGCTGTTGAAAGCAAGCAGGCTGTTTTTAATAGGATAAAGTTAAACCTTAGAAATCAAACGTCTTGTCTTTTAGGTATCTACCCAAGAAAAATCTAGACAAATACTCACACAAAGATGGATTCGTGGTCGTTTTATAGCAGTTTTGTTTGCAACACCTTCAAACTGGATAAAACCAAATCTGTACTGTTGGTGAGTGTAGGGGTGTCACGTGTCTATATCGGCTGCTATGTGAGAAAGTAGCTCTGAGCGTTCCGAGCTTGGCGAGAGTCTGCACTCAAACTATGCCTTCTGCTCTCTGCTGATGTTGTCTCCTAGAGAGAGATCAAGGCAGGCTGCTCTGCAAGTGTGGTTGGGGAAGGCAGGGCTAGACTAAGAGGGGCTGAGGGAGCTCTGGGAGGGGCTGGAAGGATTCTAAAATGCCTTGGTTTATTGTCATTGCATGAGTGTGTGCATTGGCCAAGATCCAGCACGCAGCACACCTGCAAGCATCCAGTTCCGAGGGATGTGGATCATGCCTCAATAAACTTGACTTTAACAAATTGCATCTTGAGTACCCAGCTCATCTGCAAAAAAATCAATTTCATCCAGATTGTAGATATGAACATAAACATAAAAACAAGTCTGAAAGAGAACATTCCACAGAAGCAGAACATTTCACAGCCTTCGTGTAGCCAAAAGATTTGAAACAGAACGTAAGATTCACACAGAGGCACAAAGGTCCATGCACACACACACATACACACATGTGCACATATGCATGCAGACATACACACGTGCATCAATGTATGTCTGTATGAACACACACAGATACATATACATACACATACACTCATGTATGAATGTATGCATGCATGGACACACACATACATATGTATACACATGCACACACATGCACACACATGCACGCACACATACACATGCAGACAACCCCCACATCACACATATACACACACATACACACATATGCATGCATACACACACAGACATATGCACACACACCCCACATCACACATATACACATGCATACACACATGCACACACATACACACACAGAGACACATATATACACATACAATCACATACACATAAACACATGTGCATATATGCATGCATACATACATACATGTGTGAATGTATGTGTGCTTGGACACACACATGCACGCACATACACACACAGAGACACACATACACACATATATGCATGCACACACAAGCACACACATGCACACACATAGACACACCACACATACACACACACATGCACACACAGACACACAGAGACACATACACACACAAACGCACACACACAGACACATAGCCCTCTGACCATGAAGGAAATAGATAAATGTGATTTCTTTGAGAGCGAAAGCTTCGGTTTATTGAAGGACACCATGGAGAAAATAACAAGAAACTACAAAGTGAAGAAGACTCCAGAGATGCAAGCACTGGCCATACAGATCAGATGGAAAGAATGCCAATACAATGTACAGAAAACAGATTCAATAAGCACGGAGCCAGCATTCACCTGAATGTACTTAGTGTCAGTACCCAGCAGGAGGTAGGCCTCTGGCCTTGGAAATTTGCCATTCTGTATCACAGACACTCAAGTTTAAAAGAGCCTCTAGAAAGGCAGAGACACTTAAAACTCCTGCATGGTGAGGATGTAAATCACCACAATAGTTTGGTTGTATCTGTCAATAGTTTATCTCCTGCATATACACTCAAGATAAACACATACACATAGAGTTCCAAAATACATGTACAAGAAAGTACATATTAGCTTTATTTACTGCTTTTCTGAGACCAAGCCAGCAACACTGCAATCAATCAGCATTGTATTTTCATGATCATGAGAGCATGTAACAGGCATGGACACGTGCTGCAAACACCAAGTGGGAGTTAGATATGCAAAGTGGATATCTTGGGAGTCCGTCTACAAGTTTACACAGTGCTGATCCATGATATGGCAGGCATGGGCAATGGTCACTTTAAGGGGTACAGGTGGGTAGACGTGGAAGCCTGGTATGTTGGAGATAAGACATGTTTGCAAGACTCTGGATGCACATGTCTGCTTGTGAGGCAGCATGCTGCTGATCTGGCCCCTGCACTTCCTCCTTTTCACGTGTCATTTCCATTTTACAGAAGACTCACTGTTGAAAGGTTTCTTCAGGAAGCCAGGCAGAGACACACACATCTGCAGTCTCAGCACTTGGAGGACTCCGACTGGAGGGTCATGAGTGTGCAGCCTGCCTGAGTGAGATAGAGAACATTTCCCACTGATCACTCTTGAGAGTTTCTACCCCACCAGTCATGAACCTTCTCCTACTGTGATGGTCCAGAGCAAGTGTCCCGTCCCAGAAAATGCATCACTCTGTGCTTGGTGTTCAGTGGTGAATCCTTTAGCAAAGGTTTCCCCATCAGCTTCTCCCAGAGTTGTCCGGGGATTCTTCCATCTGCTCAGCAAGAACAATTCCAGATCCACTGCTCTCCCCCCTACACTGGCTCCTTTTCTGCCCAACTCAACAATCAGTCACAACTGGGGTCATGACTGTCTTAGGCCTCAGCACAAAGGCTGTGAGGTGCAAGGGAAAGGCCAAGGACAGGGAGGCAGAGAACATGCTGTCTGTAACCAGATTCCGGATTCCAGAGCTGGCACACAGTGCACCATGGCCCACAATTTCCTACCATGTGTTTTCTAAGCCTGCAAACATGGGTTCTCAACACTGACCCATACCTCAACTCTGTTGTTTCTTAGCCACTCTTCCTCCTATCACTCCACCTCACAGGGTGCCCAGAGAGTGGTCTATAGCTCCGTGCAGAAGCTCCCGAGAATAAGGCCTCAGTTGCTCTTAAGACAGCTTGAATTACCCAAGGCTCCGCCAGAGTGCAGAGCATCAGACCCTAGGGAGCAACTTCTAGGAAGGAGGATAGAAAGAATGATGGAGGGGGGGGAAGAAGAGGAGGAGAAAGAGAAGGAGGAGGAGGAGAGGAGAGGAGAGGAGAGGAGAGGAGAGGAGAGGAGAGGAGAGGAGAGGAGAGGAGAGGAGAGGAGAGGAGAGGAGAGGAGAGGAGAGAAGGGAAGAGAAGAGAAGAGAATTGAATTGAAGAGGGAAGTGATGGGGAGAAGGGGATCTTGGAAGGCCCTGAGATGTGTGCATAGAAGAATCAGCACCAGCTACAGTGGCTGGGTAGGGGGCAGCAGAGAGACCAAAGCAATCTCCCTGCCCCAACTCTGGTAAAAGTTAACACACTACACACCAGGCTGTGAGGAATGCAGAACCTTCACCATCACAGTGACACAGGCACAATGTGGCTCAGTGGCGAAGAAACACATAGATCAAAGTCAAAATGACCTTTGCTGTGGGTTGGACTCTGATCAGCATGGTACCCACCCAGAGACATAGAAGTGCCCAATGATAAGACAGGATGGCTCTCTGGCCACCTGGATATGTCAATGGCTTGGTGCTGGCATCCACTACAGCCAGAGAAAAAGAAGAAAAGTAAGGCATCCTCCACTTCCGGTCTGATGAGTAAGCCGGACACCTCCAGGTGACAGTGAGCTCAGCATCTATCTGCAGCCCTGCCCAGGAACAGTATTCTGCAGTTGGCAATAGGTAGTGTGTAATGGGAAGTTGTCCCATCATGAGGACACTCCCTATGCAGCTGGGTGCAGGTATGAAGGACCCTGAAAGCGCATAAGAATGATGAAGACACAAGAGGTTGTCTCCCCACAACTGACAGCTTTGATGTCTCCCGACCCATCTGTCTTACTTCTATCCTCTGAGGAAATTGCTTATTATTATTATTTTTATAAATGCATTCCCAGTGAAGAGAAAATTAAATATGCATGAATTTTAAAATGAAGCAGCAGAGCAGAGTTCTAAAAGCACTTCATGGAATCAGTCGGCCAATCTTTCATTAATATTTTAATTTGGGAGTAACCTGGGTCTGGTGAGGAATGTGACTTACATGCTACTCTGAGAGGGAGAAGGTGATGAGTATTTAAGTCTGGGCTGGAGATGGAGATTGTGTGTGTGTGTGTGTGTGTGTGTGTGTGTGTGTGTGTGTGTGTGTGTGTACATGCATTGACTCAAGTATTTGGAAACATAAGGCATGCAATCCAGTGTGCAGAGCATTTTAACTGTCCCCCCATACACCCAGAGCGTCTATGTCAACCAGAATGGCAAACGATTTTGGATCATGTTTTAAAGTCTTGCCTCATCTCTGGAAGCAACTCAAGGGAGAAAGGATTTACTCTGGTTTGAGGGGTTACAGTCCCTTGTGGTGGAGAAGGCATAGGGTGGCTGTGGCTGAGGCAGCAGGAAAGTGGGGCTGCTTGCTCACATTCCTGTAGATCAGAAGCAGGAATGGGCAGGTAGTGGAGCCAGGTCATATACACCAAGGCCTGTCCCTAATGACCAGCTTATTTTTTTCTAATGATCTCTCACTTCCTATGTGATCCATAACTTCCCAGAATAGTGTGATCAGCTGGGGACCAAGTCAGTATCCAAGCACACAGGCCTTTAGGGGCATTTTGTAACTAAATCTAATTGTTTTCTTGAAGGATGGGAAAGGTTGTCATCTCCTTGAGGATACTAGGACACTGCTTGTTATAGCTAGGGCTGTAATAAAATACCCAGACAAAGGCGGAAAGGGAGAAAATGTTTGTTTTATCTCACAGTTCAAGGCATCTCCATCACAGTGAGGAAGACAGGCAGCAGCTGCAGGAACTTGAAGCAACTAGTCACACGGTGTCCACACCCAGATGAGACCAATGAACGCATGCCAGGGTCAAGTTTGCTTCTTCCTTTTGATGCAGGACATAGAAAATGGTCCTGCTCACAAATGAGATGGATGTCCCTGCATTGATGTCGAATGAAGTCAAAGTCTGTGGAGAGAATCTCTGGTGAACTATGTCAATAAAACTCTGATGGCCTATTAGCAAAAGGCAGGGGGTAGAGGATGGAGATTCGGGTAGAGATTGGAACTCTGGGGTAGAGTCAGGGAGGAACCTTCACCACCCAGACTCTGAGGAAGTTGGGCATATGAAACTAGGAGAGGCAGACATAGAATAGACAAAATGGGTTATGTAAGTTACTAGCCAGCCAGGGAAGAAGCCCGAGCTTAAGTCCATAAGCATTATAATAATTAATAAGCCTCTGAGCTGCTATTCAGGAATTGGTCACAGGTGGAAAAAGGCCCACAGTTACAACAGTCCCACACATGCATGCCCAGAAGCCTGGCTCCCAGGTGACTCTAGGTTCTGTTGAGTTAACACCACCCAGAACTCACTTCCTCTGGACACCAGTGTTGGCCAGTGGTTCTGAGCTCTGAGATGGGTTAGAATCATTGGAGTGTTTTAAAGGACACTGGTGCCTGGGCCTTGCCCTGGAAATTGTGCCTTTGCTGCACTCTCAGCGCTGAACTGGTGAGGCTTGGGATGAGGCAACGCCAGGTAAAGGAGTCTTCTTGGTAACAGAGACCCAGGAGCAACACGCAAGAAGCCCTTTCCTACATTGGTGACAGTTTCTGCCTCCAGAAAAGTTTCAGTAATGTGGTTCCTCTCACACTTTCTTAGAGTCAGATGCTAGCTCTTATTGCTGATAAAGTAGTTTTTTTGTGTGTGCTGAGAAGGATGTTAACTGTAGCCGTATAACAAAGCTCACCCAAAGGCAAAGAGCTTTGCACTGGGTAGCATCCAAGCAACCAGTGCACGGCCTGACCCTCAGCACCCTGAGGGCTCCACCCTGAGGCCTGGCCTGAGTGGAGCCTAGGACCCCTCACTGCTGCTCTTGTTAGTGGACCGTTCCAGCTTGAGTGGGAAATATCTCCTGCATGGTCTTCTGTGTGAATACCAGGTCTCCAGTTGTTGGCACTGTTTGGGGAGTTAGAACCTTACAAGAAACAGCTAGTTACAGGAGGTGGGTTGCTTGTGGGCTGGTCTCGAGGTTTATAGACCAGCTCCAGGTCCTATATTACACCTGCTTGCTTCCCACCCACACTTGGAATAGCAGGGCTGCACAGTGATCTATCTATGTGAGAGCAATCAGGGGCTAAGGAAGCCCCGCAGATTTCTCTACAACCCTACAACACTCCAAAACAATCTCCCTATCTCTCCCTTCTTCACAGAGACATTCCAGCGAGAATCACACAGCAAGGTTCCCTACAGCCTTCCCTGTCTTCCCTAAACTCCCTCCATATTTTCGGAAAATAGTGTGTGAACCTATCTTTGGGGGTATGTGAGGGACATGGGGATCTCACAGCGGGTGGCCAGGTGAATCTGCCTCTGGGCAGGATGTCACCAGCATCTCTGGTCAGCAGTCAGAAACTGCTGTACTCAGCAACCAAAGGATGGAGAGGCATAAATAGCTCAAAAGTCTTCACAGAGAGACGCAGGATGCAGTTCTTTCCCTCTGGATATTCTTCAATTGCTTGAGTTTCTATTTTCACCAAACACTGTCTCTGTAACTGCTGTAACTGTTGTGAAATGAGATGTGAGCTCTTGACTCTTTTCTACAACTCGGTGTTTGTTCCGTACACATCACCTGAAAGATTATGAGTTTTGGGGATCGCAGAACAAATTAAAATGTTTCTCACTGAAATAAACTCGCTGGCCTTTCCACTCAGTAATTGTTCTCTTCGTACTCGAGTGAATTAAGTTAGGGCTTGGTGGATGAAAAGTATTCTGCCCGGTAATGAAGGTCCCTGCAGATGGGGGACTGAGCTGTGATCTATCTTCACTAGTCACTGTTTCTGTGATGATTGTTTGCCGGTTTGCCAAATTGTGTCAGTAATCAATACATGGAGTATTTCCAATGCATCCCCAGGCATGCACGTGGTGAGGAAGACATTGAGGGATGAATGTTTCTGCAGAGGCTCCATCCATGGAACCCTAGCTCACAGAGATGACCAGAAGGTGGATCTGGGAGGGGCCTTGAAGAACAGAGCAATGAGCTGCAAGCACAGGAGCTGGGAGGGGGGGACCACAAGCCCCAACACAGGCTCCAGGCAGCCTTGGGCAGAAGCAGATTTCAGAACTAGGCTTTACCTTCTGTAAAGAAAATAAAATCTTCAAGAATTGGTTATTTTATGAATAATTATATATCTACATAATATTTTACACATAATATGTGTATTGCATACAGATACATTTAATACATGCAATATAAATATTATGTACATTTATGCATGTAATATATATAGTATTTATGTACATATTTCAAATCCCATATATGTTCTATCTATATATGGTCCCCTGTTAGCAATTGCTTCATATTAACAAATTCAATTTTCCCAGGGACTTTAGAGCAGGAAGCTCTATTAATAATGGAGATCAGTTTATATTCTTTTGGCTCTTTGTGTTTCTCAGAGTATAACCTATCTGAATTCTGCCATGAACATACAACAGTCCCATGGTGGCATGCTTTGGTCAACTGTAAATGAAACCCTTCTCCCTGAATGTTCCTAACACAGAGAGGATGTTACAATCACTAGAGATCCTGGAGTCTACCTTGGTGTTGCCTACATATCTTAAACATTTCCTGGATTTGTTTTTCAAGGAACCAGGAGTTGAAGGAACATGGTCAGGGGACACACCAGACACTAATGTCTCCATAAGGGGCAGCATGTGTGTATCTTGCTTTCAAACACAGTCGAGAGCATTGAAAGTTATGGGCATGGGTTCCATATGTTGGTAAGAGAGTGTGGCTTGCCCTTGGTAGTCCTGTGTGTCCTTCACGCTCTGGCAAAGCTCCAGGTGGCCCTTCTTCAGATTGATCAGTGGCAAAACCCATGCCATAGGGCTGGAGCAAAGCATGTACAGAGCACTGGCTCAGCCCACGCAAGGCAGGGGAACCAGGTGACAGTTATTTAGGTCTTGTCTTTGCCATACAGGGATGAGGGCTCTACCGAGTGTCTTCTGCAGTCACCAGACAGTCAGGCAGGAAATATCTGAGCTGCCAGGGGTAAAATTGCCAACTCTGAGTGATGTCTTTTTAAACCAGAGAAGCTGTGGTCCCTAAGGTCTGAGGGTCTGAGCTACCTTTGTCGATGCTACTTAGAAGTAAGGAGGACATCAAGACTGCACTGCAGGGCTTCTGAAGCTAATTTGCATGTTGCATTGAGCCAAAGGAGGGGCAGGTGGACTTCAGGAAGAATGGCCTAGAAGAAGCTGCTTCCCAGCAGGAAGGGGAATGTGGTAATGGTTATGAGTCTGTGTGGGGAGCTCAAGTGTGAGAGCCTGTCCTACAAGCGTGACACAGGACTCAGTAAAAATCAGTAACTTGTGAGAAGGATCTGCTCAGACACAAACCGGAGACCTCAGGGACTTAAGCCAGGTTCATTCTCTCATCATTTTCCGGGACATGAGTTTGTCTTCCTGTGGCAATGTTTGGAATGTGTTCCCAACTCATACAGCCATCCATCGGACACAAACTAAAGTGAAGTGCTAAGAGGCTGGGGACAGACAAATCAGCATCGGCATGAGGGCAGACCCAGCCTCTGCCTCCGCAGAATGTCACAGAAAGCTGAACTCTCTCCATCCATGAGACATGCTCTCCCAGGGCACAAATAAACTCAGGAATGAGCCTTGGAGAGCTCTGCTCTACCTCCTGCCTCCTTCTACATCCCAAATCCCAGCCTGTGAACAAACAAGCTGTGGACACACACCTCATCAGGCATGTTCTGAGGACAAGGGGTGAGCTTTAACGTTCAATCCCTGAAAGTAGCAGAGATCAGATCAGTAGCCATCTATACCAGGGAATATATTCTAGTCTGAATTCACATACATGGAGAAAGGAGATAGAATATTTGAAATGAGAATTGTTATGGGAAATTCCAGCGCTGTAAAGGTACCTGGGTAATCAATATGTGCCCAGATGGCTCAAGTGGCTTAAAGGGTTTACCACTCAAACCTGAGGACCTCTGATCCCCAGAACCCACATAGAGAAACACCTGTATTTCCTACACTCCTACCACGAGATGAGCCCAGAAGCTCACAGATCAGCTACCCCAGTGTATGCAGCAGGGAAGAAATCAGACTCTATCTCACAACGGTGCAAGGAAGGAGAGAATTGACTCCCTAGAGTTGTCCTGTGTCCCACATCTGGATGCTGTGGCATGTGTATTCCCACACCTGCACACACATCAAACACAATAATAATAATGATAATAATAATAAACGCAATTAATAATAATTAAACACAATTAATAATAATAGTAATAATTAATTAAAAGTGGTGTGAACGTGTCCCTCAAGTTACATCTATTTGAGGTTTTCTTTCTTCTCCTTCAGCTTTGCAAACCCCACTTGCGATTTAGGATAGGGAAGATAAAGGGGACATTTCTGAGCTGTTGGGAGAAGTTCTGAGCCTGTGAAATGCTTGTAATCCCTAGGGTCTCATTTAGGAGAGGATGGAGCAGCTCCAGGCTTGGCTGCATCCTTCCTGGGTTGACTGCTTTTGTATCCCACATAACCGTCCATCAACCTGCCTTCCCTGCAGAGCCTAAAAGTCACCTGAGGTTTGCCTCTCCTTAGGGAGCAGGAGAAGTGTCTCTGAAGACCGGCCAAGTAGAGGAACGGAATAAACCTCAGAGGGACTATGAGTGGTACAGAAATTGATTTCTCAGGACTCCCAGTCACAGGAAAGCTGTTCTGTATCCCCAGACATCCAGCCTCCTTCTGCAAAGCATACATGGAGGGGCTCAGAGACAGCAAAGAGAATCTAAGTTCTCCCTATACTCGCTTGGTTTCTGTACCTGGAGGTAGGGGGATGGGCAGCCCCTCCAGCTTCCAGTCAGAGTGGAGGGATGTCCTGTAGCTTTTCTTCCAGCCTATAACTTAGCAGCTTTGGCTCTGAATTCCTCCAACCCCTGTCATCTGAGGGAATGATGGCTCTGTGCTGTGGGTCCAGCATCTCCAAGCACAGGGTCTTTAAGAGGTCAAAGCAAATGCCATGGCCAACTGGAAAGGCAGGCACATTCAGGACACACCTGTGAGTGTGTGTGTGTGTGTGTGTGTGTGTGTGTGTGTGTGTGTGTGTATGTGTGCGACATGATGGAGATCGTTATCATAGATATACACAAAGGTGCCCAAGAGCATTGAGGGAGCTGAAGCACTGGGCTAGGGGCAAGCTGGGCTGATATTGACAGGTGACACTGCCTGCTGGCTCTCCTCTGTACATAGTTTGGAGTACTTAGTGTTTCCTTCCAAGGATAGTCAAGGTCCTGATGGAATATTATGGTCCTTCACAGGGAGAGGAACCTAGAAAGTTCTAAGCTCTCTCTTCATCTTATGTCTGGGCTACCCTGAGCTAGCCTGGGCTACCCTGAGCTAGCCTGGGCTAGCCGGTGTGAATCACCTTGACTTTCCTTGGATATCAGGAGCTAACATGTCATGCTTCCAACTGGTGCTCCGTTGTGAAACTGAGATGGATGCTGATAATTTTGTTATTCCTGGTAATGTCCGATCACAGGACACGTGTCTGTGACCTGGCACAGAACATGCACACTCCTCCCACCTGAGCTTGCACACGAATTTTCTAGCAATTCCCACATCAACTGTGTGTCTTCTGCTAGTGAAAAGAAACTGTGTTCCCAATCTCTTCTGCCCAGGCTGCTCTGATTTGCTACTGCACCCAGATCCACAGCCCAGCCCGGTGGTGTTCGGCTGAATTCCAGATCTGCTTGGGCTGATGAGATCCTCAGATAGCCTCTGTGTGGAAATAAAGAGACACTCCTTGGATGGACATCTCCAAGCCAGGATTCCCAGAAAGGTTTCATCCCCTCTTGATACAGTCTTCCCCTGGAGATTAGCAAACCCTGACTCCAGGACAGTGCTCTAGGGATGCATGATATGGAGCTACACGTATGGAATGTGTACCAATACATGGTAGTCTACTTCAGTTAGGCCCTGGAGACTGACCTGACATGCTCCGATGAATGAGATCAATACCAGATCACAGAGCAGAAATGGAAAAGGCCAGCTGTGCTCACACAGGGTCCACTGTAAGTATCACAGAAGACTTTAACTGCACACTGGAGCCAGTTCCCTGCAGCCATATTAGAATAAAGGAGCTCAGTACATGACCACCAGGAGAGTCCAAAAGGTGAACCCAGGTGAGCGGCAGCATGCCACAGGACACCTGGCACAAAGCCAGAACCCCAAGGGCTGTGTTCCCACAGAAAAGTTATATTCCACATCAAATGGCCTGTGGCCTGTGCTGCAGATACGGATTCTCGGTAGGAGGAGTCCTGGAAGAGCGAGCTGCAAAGGGGATTTATAAGATAGTCTGGAGAGTCCTGCAATGACTGCCTATGCGCTGCAGAGGCTGAGGACCCAGTCTAACTGATGACACTGGGTGCCTCATCAATTCCAGTCTGGCCCTGAAGGCCTAGAAGATTCTTGGAGAGCTGATGGTGTTCAGTCAACATTTGAAAGGGACAAACCCTTTGATGTCAGTAGAGAGTGGCTTTTATGGGAGCAGCAATAGAGCAGATGCACTCACCAGCAGGAATCAAAGACAGGCAGGCAAAATGGCCCTCAGACTTCTTTGCATTGATCTGTATAAATTTCATAGATCCATACAAAGGTACATCTCTTAGTGCAGTGGTTCTCAACCTTCCTTATGCTGTGACCTTTAATACAGTTCCACATGCTGTGGTGAACCCTGGCCATATTATTCTCATTGCTACTTCACAACTAATTTTACCACTGTTACGAATCATGATGCAAATGTGTGGTAGACAGCCGATCTTAGGAGGCCCCTGGGAAAAGCTCATTTGACCCCCAAAGGGGTTGCAACCCTCAGGTTGAGAACCACTGTCCTAATGGACCCCAGCTCCATTCAAGTTGACAACTGAAGTCAACCACCACTGCAGCTGAGTACTTTCGGCAACTTTCCGACGCAGGTTTGGAACAGGGTTGAAAGTCAGTTACGGGCTGGGTCAAAGTGAAGGAAGTCAGGTGCTAATCCCAGTCGGTGGGATCAGCAGGATGCAGCCTAGACAGACATAGCTTCACATCTCCCTGAATCCAGTTTTAGTGGATCACATATGCCACGGCCAGCCTTTTGTACGCTGTCTGGGACTGCCATGGAGGGGTCATGACTTCACAGCCCTATAGGACCCAAAGCAGATAAATGGCTGACTTCAGCTGGACACGAGAGCTGAGGTGAACCTGAGAGTGATCCCTAAGCCACTGTAGACACAGTCAATGTGGGTTTATAAAAGTGGAAAGTCAGATATCCCTTGCTGCATAGCCTGAGCCTTGCGAACTGCTTTGGTGAGGGTGAGCGTTTCCTGTAGGCTGCTTTGGGGAACTGATTTAAAGCAGTTTGTGCATATTTTAAAGGATTTCTTGATGTGTCCCATGCCTAAGAAGGGCTGGGTACTGAAGGCAGAGCAGGGAAGTGGACTAATTTTGTCCTTCCACGTACCTGCACCTCCCACTTCCCAGAGGTGACTGTCACAAACACATACTCATGTTCAAGTTCTAGGAGCATGAGTGGGTGTGTATCAGTGTGGGAGGAATCAACCTGGGACTGTGTATTGGGTCACGGAGATTCTATTTAAGGAACGCCTCTCCACACAAATGACACTTGAAAGAGAACGAGGGAGCAGGGCCCCATGACTTGCAAAAAGGAAAGCGTTTTGCCTTCCCTGAGTAAAGAGATTAGGGTAATGGCATCAAGTTGAGTGAGGGAAGGGGCAGGGCCCACATCTGCCCGGGCCCAGTGCATACATAATGAGCAACGAATGGCTTTGGGTCCCTCTCACACCTAAGGATTCTTTGTCTTTTGCAGGCTGTGGTTATAAGCCAGGAATATATCTTGACATCCGTATAACACAACAGCTTTCCTCCGGGATGTGGATAGCTGAGAGAACTGCTCACGAGCCCATCGACAGGCAAATCCAGCATTTCATTCTTACTGAAGCCTGCAGAGGAGGAGTCAGGATGCAGGCCACAAAGGCTCAGAGCCCAAGGGTCAAAAGGGCAAATGTAAGGGAGATGAATGGGAGTGAGGGGAACCTGCAGCAGGGTACCTATAGAAAAGCCTGAGGAGAGGTGGGTGCAAGCAGATACCAGGCTGTTTGCCTCAGTCCTTACTGTCCTGCCCATGGCAGCCATGGGCAAACACTGTGCCGGTGTGACCTCAAGCTTACAATTACCCAGAGCACCACCTGAGGACCTGGGCTCAGGAATGACTCATGCTGGAAGCATCTACAGCAGGCAGTGGACATGGTCAACTGGACTGCATTTAGAACTCCCTGGAAGGCACACCTCTGTGTGTCTGTGAAAATGAGTCTAGCAAAGTCTAACTGAGGAGGGAGATCTGCTCTGAATGCACTCTGCTCTATCCCATGGGCTGGGGTTGCCTTTTTGAATACAAAGGCAAAATTGAGAGAAAGAGCACTCGCTCTCTCCTCTCTCTCTCTCTCTCTCTCTCTCTCTCTCTCTCTCTCTCTCTCTCTCTGTCTGTCTCTCCCTCTCTGTCTCTCTCTCTGCTTCCTGACAGCTGGCACACTGTGAAGAGCTGCTTCATGCTCATGCAGCCACACGATGGTCTGTACCTTCAACTTGAGGATCGAAATAAACCATCTTCCTGTAAGGAGCTTCTGCACGATATTTGGTCACAGCAAGGAGAAACATAGCAAACTGACAGCATGGTGGAGATTTAACATGGGCATGATCACTGGGTCAGAGGCTTTGTGGGAGAAGACAGAATGTTCAGAACATGTAGGGAATTTCAGTGGAGGTGTTACACATTAGAATAACAGAGACAAAGAATTCCTCACCTGGAGTTCCTGGTGGAACGTGAAATTAGGTCAAAGGAATCATCTAAGCTTAAACTCAAAAAAATACAAACTCAGGACACAGCAAACTACAGAGGTGTGCAGAAAGGCCATGTTTCAAATAGAAATAAACTGAACGCTACAAGCAAGAACGGAGAAGGTGGCACAAGAAATCCCCAAAGGGTTAGGACTCGTAACTTTTTAGAAATAAAGACACAAATCTACACACCCATGAAGCCAGAGACCCTCAACCATGATCAACACTATGACAAATAAATACAAATTATGCAAAATTTTAAAGCAAAATAGAAAATCCTGAAAGAATTAAAGGGAAAACCTGATCTGAAGCAAGGGGAAAATAAAGATCTATTCATTAGAAACTATCAAGTCAGAAGACAATAAAGAAAAATTTTAACTTGGGGGGGGGAATATACCACTCTGGAATTCTGTGTTGTTTTTAGTGATAAAACGTCCTACACGCCCACTCTGTGCAAAGTGCTGAGTCAGACACTTGATGAGCATTACCCCTTAACCTGCAAAACATTCCAGGAAGAGGCCCTGGGCCGTACACGAGGACCGCCCCTTATAGTTTCCTGACTTCAAGTCTGTAGACCACCTGAAGGTCTGACCTTGGCACATGGCAGGGCTGGCCCCCTCTGAGGAGGGTGGCATTGGTATTGAGGAACTGGACACCATGTAGCTGGAACTTGAGACTGCTGTCTTCTGCAAGCAGGCGACTGCACGTACTGTAAGCTGAAACCCAGATCCTTACTGACTGGCAAGCCAGGAAAGGCAACTGAAGATTCCTGAAGTTGGGTCAAGACTGTGAGCTTGGAACTCCCTCCAGCTATGGGAAGCCCAAAACTGGAAAGGAAGGCAAGACATGGGTCAGAACCTGGCTTAGGATGACTCAAATCCAAAAAACATTCAGCCCAAGATCCAAGAACATGGATTCACTGATGACCCAATTGAGGTGCCTCTGGTCCCCAAGAATGAAGCTCCCAACATGCTCTGGGTCTCTGTGGAGCCAGACATTGTTGTGCTGACATCACAAGTGAGGAGGTATGAACACTAGTGGAGCTCGTAAGTCCCCTGAAGATAAAGCCGAACATTGTAAGATTCCCCCACTGGGGATACACTACTCCCAGCACTGGGCCCAGGAGGGTCTACTACAGGAGCAGAAGGATTGACAGCTGTGGTTGACAAGAAGAAAAGCCTCATGGGACTGCCAACTGAGCTGGATACAAAATATGTGACTATCCTGCTGAGGAAGTCTGAGGCCCAGCATGAGCAGCCAGAAGGTGGAGGCCCCTTTGGTGCCCTGATACAACCAACCTGCTGCAGACCCTGGTGGAGGAAAACATTATTTCCCCTATGAAGGATTCTCCTATTCCTGACATATCTGGGAAACAATCAGGATCTGACGGAGCAAGCACCTCTCCCTGAAATCAGAACAAGCCCTTTAGTGTGCCACATGCCAAGTCTTGGCGTTCTGTCGAAACTCTACCCCACAGTTACCTGGTAAGAGCCAGGTAGGCCTGGCCCACTATAAAAGGGGCTGCTTGCCCCCTGCTCCCTCTCCCGCTCTTGCTTCTCTCTTCCTCTTGCCCTCCCCTTCCCCATACCCTTTCCCCACTCTCTCTGCGTGCTCATGGCCGGCCTCTACTTCTCTACTCTCTCCCTCTCTCTGCCTTTCTCTGCCTCTTCTACCC
Organism: Uromys caudimaculatus; assembly: GCA_028551405.1. Taxonomy (NCBI): domain Eukaryota; kingdom Metazoa; phylum Chordata; class Mammalia; order Rodentia; family Muridae; genus Uromys; species Uromys caudimaculatus. The sequence continues at coordinate 2,823,386 of CM052701.1, forward strand.
TCTTAACTCCCCTCCCCATGCCCTGAATAAACTATTCTATGCTATACCGTCCTGTGGCTGGTCCCTCAGGGGGAAGGGATGCCTTGGCATGGGCCCTCCAAGACATCCCTTCCCCCACACCTCACCACACCCCCATAGAACATATCTCCTTTCTCTTTATCTTTTTATAAACACATCACCAAGTCTCCAGAGAGCCTTATCAATGAGGAGCTGATTGCCTAGGACCTCCTGGAGTCTGACGACTGGTCTCCTTGAGGATTCATAAGATGAGGTCTTTGCTGAGCTGTGCAAACAGCAGGCTGAGCAGAAGGCACTCAGTGTGGTAACACCAAGAAGCATGACCTGCCCATCCTGGGTTCTCATTCTGAGCACCGGCTCCTCTCTGTAGTCTATATATCTTCTCCTTGTCTGCTCCCATCACTAGCAAGGAAGACCTGGTGTGGTCAGGGTTTGTTCTGTTCTATTCACACTGTGTCTTTGAAGCCTGGTGTGTGGAGGCAGTTCTCATGAGTTTGCTGACTTTCTGACTGATGAGCAAACACAGGGTCCTGGGGATGCTCTATGCGAATTGGGGCAGTCCTGAGCTTGACCACAGCAGGGGGATCTGGGGTTATATCTGCAGGGAGAGAGGGGACCTGGGGGATGAGTTGTGTCCACTTGTGAGGTGTGGAAAATACACAGAAGATTGCTGAAATGAAAGATATATTTCAGGTCAATGGAGTCCTTAAGTAAAGATACAGAAACATGAAGTCAAAAGACATGATGGAACCAAAGAGAGTTTCTGGTATCTGGGACCTGCACCCCACAAGGGGGTAAAGGTGGATAGTCCATCAGGGAGTGGACAATGCCTTCTTTAGGACTACTGACATTGGTCTTGAGGTGCTGAGAGCCATCGCATTCTCTGATGTCTGTCATGGTGGGATGACATCAGGGTGATGGCTCAGCCTTGCACCCAGCAAGCACTGAGCAAAGCTCCCGGTAGCAATTGAGGAGGAAGGCTGAGTCAGAGGGCCATGGAACGTGGGACAGGTGTGTGGAGAGGCTGAGATGGCATCCCACATGCACAAGCTGACTCACGGGATGTGGGTGGAGACGAGAAATGCCAAAGATGCCCTTCAAGGTGAGGCTGATGAGGCCAGTGATCACCAGAAGAGGACTGTGAGAGCTTCAGGAGGGAGGCTTCCTGTGTGAGGTCCAGGTGGAGGGTGTCAGTGGGCAGCAGACTTTAAACCAGGTATTTAGCGTGGGAGTCCCCAAACATGGCAGTTTCTGAAACCAGATGAGGGAATGGAGAGTCCTGCCCTCCTGTGTTTTTCTCTGAACTGAAAAGTAATGTTTTTATTCTTTTATTCTTCTAGTTTGTTATTCTTTCTTATGCCTTTTCTTGTTTTGTTTTTTTTTAAAGTAAGTGTCACAAAGAAAATATGTAAATATGTCCAGATGCAATTAAGTATCTCCCAAAGAAAGTGGAGTTGTTTCTTTCTATCGATAATTCTTGTCTGCAGGTTTCCATAGCTGCGCGTTTTTTAAATGTCTCTCACATGGTGTCTAGTGCCTTGTCCTTCCCTGGGTGAGCGCTCGATAAACGTGAGATGGTAATAATCCTGCACACCGCTGCAGTATCTCGGGCGGAAAACCAGCTGCTATTGAATTCCATAAAGTCAAAGTTGTAGAATAAAAAAACAAAGGAACGTGATCTTCCTTTGTTTTGTGGTTTATGAGAGGATCAGATCAAAATCACGGTTCCAACATAAATAATAGAACCAGCTTCCTGTGATGAAGGAAGGAGGAAAATAACATTTATGGAACGCTTGCCCAACGCCTGGCATTGTGCTCGAGTAGATTAAAAGGTATTTTAAAACCAGCATGAAGATACAGAGTATATAACACAGAACTAAGTCAGGGCCTCTCACTGGTAAGATCCGCAAGAGCTTGAAATTTTCATCTAAAGGAGGATTGCCAGGAGACCAAGGCGGGCCTGGGAGACAGACTGAAACCTTGTTTCAAAAAAAAAAAAAAGAAAACCAAAAAAACAAGTTTGATTCCCAGCACACAGGTCAGGAGACTTACAGCCTCCTGTAATTCTAGCTCTAGGAACATCTGATGCCTCTAGCCTCTAAGGACACTCGCAGTCATTTGTGTATACGTGCTGCCCCCCTCTTTCTCTCTCTCACGTGCACACATGTTCACACACACATACACACACACAAATCTTTAAAACTTACATCTTAAATTTTATCTACCTTATCTGTCTATCATCTACCATCTAGCTGCCTTTAGTCTACCCACCTATTTATTTATCTACCTAGAATCTATCTGTGTATCATCCATCTATTCTTCCATCTGCCCATCCATCCATCCATCTGCCCATCCATCCATCCATCCATCCATCCATCCATCCATCCATCCATCCATCCATCCATCCACTGACCCATCAACCCATCCACCCATCTACACATCCATCTACACATCCATCTATACACGTTTATCCATCCATTATTGTCTATCTTGTATCATAAAGGACTTTAACTACAGTCTCTGTTGACATGTTCAGCCCTACTGCATCCTGACCCTGTCCTGGGAGTCCAGCGGGAGCCATCCTGAGCATGCTCTGACATATTTTCAAGTCTCTGTTGCCTCTTGTGCTCTCCTTCATTTACAACTTTGTTTTGAGGGCACTGTTTGCAGAAAGGATCTGTAGGCAACTTAAATCCGGAGTTGCTTTTCTCTCCTTTGACTTCTGTAACATTGTTGCCATTCTGGAGAGACAAAGAAGAGGGAAAGTCCGACAGTTTAATCTCAGACACCTCAGTGATGGGCCACAAAAGGAGCTCTTGGGGCTCGCCCTTTCAGACGATGAGATGGAGCCATGTGTGTACAGTTGGTCCTCTCTCGCTCCCTGTACCCCTTCCTTCCTACCCTAGAGAGAAGTTGATTCTTGCAACTTTTATCATAATGGTTTTCCATCTTTGCTTTGTAGGGTCAGTACTTGCATGTGCAGCTGGGAGTGTTGAGTTTTGCTTTTTAAACTGAGATAAAGCCATGACTGTTTGGTCCAGCTTCCTTCCCTTCTCTTGATGTGTGTGTGTGTGTGTGTGTGTGTGTGTGTGTGTGTGTGTGTGTGTGTGTGTGTGTGTGTGTGTGTGTGTGTGTGACACTCTTTGTCTTTACTTTGTGTACAATGATAACCGATGTGGAAGGAGACAAGAATACTATAAGAGCTTCCTGGGCCAGGTCTTGTGCTTCAGTTTGCATCGTAAGCACGGGTGTGCTGTGTCCCTTTATCTGTGTCCTGGCCTCTAAGCTAACTACCTAGTCCAGAGAGAAGCTCAGGATGGCCTGTCTCTTATTTCCTGGAGGCAGAAGTGTTTTCCTGAGCCACTTCCCTTGTTTCTTTTAAGGGTCTCTTCCAGCCTTCTGCCTGTCGGTGTCTGTTTAATTATTGATTTGAGGCTGTTCTCTATGCATTCTAGGGAGGAGCCCTTCAGAGGTCAGATGAATTATAAATGTCTGTTTCTGTCTAGTGGCTTTTCTGATTTAACTGTGTCTTTTGAGGCAATTGAGCACTTAATTTCAGTGCTATCAAATATGGACATGTTTTCCATCATGATTAGAATTTTTAAAGGTTCTGGGTTTTAAAAAGTGTTTTCCTGGGTCTGACTGAGATCATGAGGACTCTCTGCCCCTGCTGCCCATGTGTGATGGCTAACTGGCATCGCCGACTTCACCAGATTTAAATTCACTGTGGAAACACATCCCTGGTGCGCCAGGGATTTCCAGAGAGTTTAAACTAAGGAGGGAAGGCCTATCTCAGATGTGGGCAGAACATTCTACTTCACCTCTCTCTACTTCCTGACTGTAGAAGCAACATGACCAGCCTACTCACGCTGCTATCACCATGCTGTTTCTGCTATGATGGACTGAACCTTCAAACTGTAAACCCCTTCAGCAGCTTGTGTAAAGTACATCGTCACTGTAGTGAGCGAAGTAACCGATACTTAGATGTGGAAGCCACTCTCCCCTCTTTCCAAATGGTCACACGACCACTCCTCCACTATTCATCTTAACCTACTCTCTCTCTTGCTCCCTTTAGTGAACCAAGTATTCACCTGTATGAGGGGTTTTAAGGGCTCCCGATTCTGTTCAGTGAGGTGTTTGTCTGTCCATCTAGTGTCTAGAAAGCATTCTACCCCATGACCATTGCTCTCCTCACTCTGTCTCCTCTCTTGTGTGATGACAATGGCTTCATCAACATCCTGATGTAGAGGTGCCACCTGACATGCTGAGGCTGTTTCCATGGTAGCCCTTCTTTCTGGATTACCAACTCACTCTCCCCATTAGATGTCTGGTAATGCCTTATTAGTGCTCAGCACTTTAGGTTATGAAAGCTTAGGTGAACTGCATGGCATTATGTGAGAGATTAACAGAGGCACTCAGCTAGAAGGCCCTTGCCCCAGTGAGGGTAAGGGAACAATTATTGCCTGTTACCAGATGGTCTTCTCTACATGGAGGACAATGTCCACCACTCTGGAGTGGAGATGTGGAGCCTGAGGCTACACGGTAGATGAGTCAGAGAGTGAGCACAGAGAGGAGGAATGCAGGAGGGAGAGGAGCTGGAGTAGCCTAGACTACACCAGAAGCACTTCCTGTGGTAGCATAGGAAGGGCCTGATGAACCTGGTGGGTCAGAGTCAGGTTCATGGAGAATTTGAGGGCAGAGCACGAAAGAGCCCCAGATATCTGCCCAGGGTTGGCTTTGGGTATTTGGTTGGGACCAAAACATGCACATGACGTGAACTGCTGTAAGGTTGGCCCAGCGAGGCTCCTGTCTCTGTTGCTATTATTATTGTTCTTGTTGTCCTTCCTTTCTGTTGTCTTGGAGACCGAGCCCAGAGCCTGACATGCCACATGAGTTCTCTGCCACTGAGTGATATCCCAGTGCTGGATTTTCTCTTTTTGAGAGAATTTCTCTGTGTTGCCCAGACTGGCATCATTCAAATACGAGTCTCTGTGACACTCTACATTAGGATGGCTAGGTCCGGCCTCATCTGTTGCCTTCCAGCTCTCTCCATCTCCTCTCACCTGTGCATTCTCTCAGGCACTGCTGCCTGTAAGGGACCTCGGCATTGTCTCTCAGGCTGGTGGCTGCTGCTGGAGTCTCTCAGTCTATCTGCCTGAAAACTTTTTATTTCCTCACATTGCTGAAGACTCGCTGTGCTGGGTAGAATTCCACCTCGGCAGCTGTTTTCTTCTCGCCCCCTAACGTGTTTTTAATCTCCCTGTCTTCTGGTACGTATCTCTTGCACTGAGAAGAGACTTGTCAATTTCAGTTAACAATGCTTCTTTGAAGGCACCGGGGCTCTTTCCTCTGGCGAATTTTGAGAATGCTTAAAATTCCCTTTGCCTTCAGTTTGAGGAAGACTCGCTGCTATGTGCCCACATGTGTAATTGTTTATTTAATGCTCTTGGCTTTGTGAAGGTTCTGAGACCTGTGGCTTTTGTCTTACAGTGGTTTTGGGGAGCCCCCTGCTAATATAACACTGCACATGGCTTCTGCACAGTCCCTTCTCGTCAGGAGTTCTGAGACACGTGCACCAGACCCTGCCTAGTGTCTGTAATTCACCTGCACCTTCTCTGGAGCTTTCCAATGGTCAGCCAGTGACTCACTCTTGCCCTTGACATCTGATCTTTCCTTTCTGCGTGTCATTTGTGTGTTAAACATGCTGACTGGGTTCCATGTTTGTCTGTTTCTTCCCAGTCTATGAGGGCCTAGTGATTCTTTCTAAAACAACTGTCCATGTTCCTTAGAAAAATCTGTGGTGTCTTCCTTGACATAGATGGCAGACTTGGGCTTGTTTGGTTTTGCCCTTCCTCTCTCTCTCTCTCTCTCTCTCTCTCTCTCTCTGCAAGTACAGGACTGGTCCCGTTCTTGGGTCTCAGTGACTCTGTCTAAGCTCTATGCATTTGCTATTGCTTTTAGCTGTGGATTCTTGCTCTCCCTGTGACTTTGCAGAATGTGCCAATCACTGTATACAGCTGTCTGTAGAAATGGTTTGGGGTCACACTGCAGCAGTGTGAGCTCACCTCCCAACCAGAGCTCACAACAGGATCAGTGAGACACTGAACCACAGTCTGTCCGGGTCCTGCCTGCCCCTTGCTCCTCTCACACCCAGAAGCAGCTCGTTCCTGACAGTTTATCATCACGTCCACAGTGTATCTGCTCCCCATGATGCTATTGAGAAGTTGTATAATGTTTTTCCTCTTGCTGTTCTCATGTGGAAGCTTGGGCTCATTTACTTTCTGCACTGTTTTAAGGAGATTCATTTGGATTAAATAAACATTTTGCTGAGGCTTCCTGAATACCAGACACCATGCCTCTTGCTGGAGAATAAATGGTGAACCACAAAGAGAAAGAAAAGTCCTACTCACACCCCATGACTTCCCTTTAGTCTGCCAGGGGGGCACACGGGAAATGGCCTCAGCCCGTGGCATGGTGAGCACAGAGCCCATCCATCTGACACAGTGAGGAAGGTCCTTGGAGGATGTGCGAGGGTTTTGCATGCAGAGTCCTCCCCAAGGAGTGTCTTGACATGCAGAGAGGATGCCACCGAGTGTCTCAGGCATGCTCCTGTCTCCTCTCCGACACAACTGCATGCCAACTGCAACAGCTATGCTTTGAGGGGTGCTGACCAGCCATGCTTACAGACCAATTGTGTAAGAGGAAATGAAGGCAGATGTGGAGAAAGCTTAAGGGCCATTTAAAATTTAAACAGTGCTCATTGTCACAAAGGCTTCATGGTGCGAGCAGTCTGTGCCTTGGAAATCTATTCCCACATGTTTATACGGGCCCTTCAAAGGCCTATTAAAGCCAGCTCTTTGATGTATGACCAGCTACTCCAGTGGTGACTCTCTGTTAAGTCAGATCTGAATTCAGTGGGGAAAGGGACAAATTGGCTGTTTTATCTAACACTTTCAATATCAACTCACAATGAAGAGGGGCGTTCTCTCCTACTTAAAAGCTACAAGATGAGTTTGCCACCGGGATAAAGAGAATAAATATCCAGAGACATATTGCAAAACAAAATCAGACCTTTAGTAGCTGAAGGGAGTCGACCAGAGTCCCCATAGGCTCCATCTTTCTCCTCAGGGACTGCAACCAGTGCCCAGGCAAGACACCAGTTTGTGAGGATTCAGAACTCTGGGCAGAGCCTGAGAAAGGGTGTTCCATTCCTGAGTCTGAGGAAGTTGCTGGTGTATGTCCTGGTGGAGGCAGATGTCCTGTACCTGGAACTGAGTTCTCTGTAATGCCTGAGGGCTAGTGATCACTGGGCTGACCGTGCGTTGTGACGACGGAGCAAGGGTACAGAATATCTCTACCCACATATACATACATACTCAGGATTTCCTCTTGGAGAAGAGTCATGGTTGCCATAGGAGCAACTTCGCTCCTCGCTGTGCTCACAGCTCCATGGAGCACTGGCAGAGGCAGACAGGGAGAAAGAGACAACTTGCCCAGGGATGGGATCATCTTTCCCCGATGCAGAGCCACCATGGAGGAAGGCCCATACAGACTTGATAGAGGGCAATGGGACATTCTGATTTTTAAAAAGGCTCCTTTGGGAGGACTCCTGCTCCCATCTGCAGCTGCCCCAACTAAGCTGGCATTTTGTCAACTGAAACTCCATCTCAGGTCCAGAGGCTGAGTTCCCAAGTCCACCTATCAGCAGGCCTGATTTGGTGTGCCCATGAGGAATGATGACTTGGGCTGTTCACACTGGCTCGAGAATGCAGCCTCATGCTCATGACGTCATCCCAGATCTGTGTCCTGTCCAAGCCTCTCATCCTTATAGACCTGCTGGATTAGGACCCACCTCAGGTCGATCCCATCAAAGGTCAAATCTTAAAACATTCTCATCAGAGAGCAGCGGGCATTAGGGTTGCAATGCAGGAATTCAAAAGCCAAAATTAAGCCCAAAATACCTTCTGAAAGGAAACATAAACTCCCAAAATAGCTATATAAAAATCCAAACAAAAATAAAATTTAAAAATTCTGAATTGTAAACTTCACAATGAGAAAATTAAGAGGCAGAATGATAGATGTGGGGGCATGAGTTTGCTCTGTCACCCAGGTTAACTGGTCCGCAGACATGCAGGCATGTGCATATGTACACACATGTACACACATGTACACACATGTACACACATGTACACACATGCACACACATGTAGACTGACATTCTCTCATAACACACACATGCACACGTGCCTGTACACACATGCATACTTACATGCACATAAACACACATGCACACTTGCATGCACATACAGACCTGTGCACATGCATGCATGCACACACACCACAGCAAACCAAAAACTTGCTTTGAAATAACTGCTGAGAGAGAATGGACATGAATTACTCAGGGAACTCAGAGAGTGACATTGCCTTAGTTCCTAGCCAGAAGATCGAGGCTCTGCATCCACTGCCCCCTGACAATGCTTCTTTCTCAGTAACTGCTCAGCAAAGGTTTGCTGGCTCACACTGCCAAACCCTAGAATGGATTGTTTTTTAAAGGTCTACTGAGGGTGTAAATAGACCTTAGTTCTGTGCTGGACATTTTGTAAAATGTAACACAATTACAATGTGTCAAACCTCTGACTTAGACATTTCACCCCTATCAGCGCCTGCTAAACAGACCTGCTTCTCTGTGACAGACCCCAAGCAGAAGGTCAGCAGTGGCATCCTTGTGAACTGTAGCGACATGTTGACACAATCTGAGCTGGAAGCATTGGAATAGTTTTCATGGAAACCACACGTCATTGAAGAAATGGGGTGGGGTGGTCCTCTGTGCATGGGTGGGACATAATTCCAGTCCATATTATTTGGAAAAAGCAAAGACAGAATCAGTGTGTTGTGTTCTGTCTGTTATAGTTGGATCTAAACTCTACCCTAAAGACTTGCGAGTTGAAGGCTTGGTCTCCCAAGGCTGTGATGCTATCTCCAGGCAGCAGTCGGATCATGAGGTTTCCTGCTCCATCAAAGATTAATTCATTGATGGCCTCAGAGTTTGATGTGCTTTTGGGAGGTGAATGGGACGGGGTGTGGCTGCAGAATGGGTTCTAAGAGGCATGTTTCCAGGGGCCACGTCTCCTATGGCTGAGGCCGCTTCCAACCCTGTTGTGCGGCCTCACCAAGTTCCAAAGCCAGAGAGCCCCGTGCATGACCCCGGACTGACCCCTCTGGGGCTATGAGCCAGATGAAAGTCCCTTTTTTGAAGTTTCTTTTCTCACGGATTTTGCCACAGCAACAGGATGTGACACACTTTGCCATTTGTGATAAAATGTACAGCCAAGATATACATTCCAGTATTTCTGAGAGTGTAAACTGATGTCTGCTAATACGGGAAAAAATATAAGAAAATTAACTTTGAACCTGGGAGATGGAAGTGAGGACACAAGGCACCTTGTGTTCCACCTTGCAGACATTTCAGCCCAGAGGCCCGAGGCCAGTGTGACCCTGCTGAAGGTTGTACGGAGGTGAGTGTGGGAACCATTCGTGCTATCACGCTCTGAGCTTTTAGCACTTATTTCAAATGCTTCATGATTAAAATGTAAAAATGAGCATTCAAATGTCTTTTTTCCCCACTATATTTTCTAAATAAAAGATTCCCACACATCCACAGCTAAATCTGGCCCCTTTTTTTGACTATGACATCTATTTTATTCAGCATCCTCTAAATCCAAAGGAAAAGAAACAACTCAAGTTAGCTTGAGCAAATCCAAGTTCTCTGGCTCCTGTTTCTGGAAAGTTCTGAGCATTACCTTCAGTACTGATTTGGTTTAGAGGTCATAGGATATTGTCTCTCCTTTTCTCAACCTGTTCTGTCTCCACAGGTTCTTGGTTCAGTTTGGTGTCAAACCTGTACGGATCAGCGTCTCTTCTCAGTGCTATGACAGAATCTCCAGGAAAGCAACTCTTTTTAGAAGGGGTTTATTCCAACTCACAGTTTGAGGGTAGATACACCTCGAAGAAGGCAGGACGGTGGAAGTGTGCGGCAGCTGGTCCAGTTGCATCCGGTCAGGAAGCACACAGAGGTGCACAGGGATGCATAGTTAATCTTCTTCTGTTCCTTTTTGACCTGATCTCTAGTCCGTTGAGTGGAGCTTCCTCACTGTTCATGATGGGTCTTCCTTTCTCAGCCAGACCTTCCTGGGACTGCCTGGGTCTTCTCCTGGATGACTCTAAAGCAAGGTGAGTCAACAATGAAAATTAACTACGGACAGTCAGATCTCACACAGACTCTGCCGTGCATTGGGGTGTCTGATGGCAAACCTCAGGTTATACAGTTAATCCTTCCTCCTTGGGTTCCCTGTGTTAGATTTAAAACTATTCAGCAAGAGCATGTCGTAGAGCATGCTGTTCACCTTTTCCTGTTTTTACCAGGAAGCACCATGGTCCCAAGCCCAGTCACACAGCACATCTCCCACCGGATCTGATAAACAAAACACATTTCCTCTTTTGCAATAGCAAGGCAATCCCTAGTGTGGGCTGTGGAAGCCAGCGGCCCTCCGCAGAGTGAGAATGACCGCCATTTCTGTGGTAGCTGACTTGTCATTTGCTTTTACCTTGTTGCAGGTTAGGCTCCACAACACCCAATGCTAGGAGGGACTGGGGCGTGGGGCCAGTATCAGAGATTAGCACCTGGGAGGGCCCAAAGCAAGGCTAAATTCACTGCCTGCCTGTAGTTGAGGATGGTGGCCCTAGGCAGGACTCCTGAGCAGCACCAACCAGAACTCACTTAGAAAAGGGTCAGCTGTCCCCCTGCTGCCCAGGCAGGACTTGAGATCCATCCCTGGTTCGGTTCTAAGTGTGGAAGGGAAGCTGACCCCTGGTCTCTGTGGACTTCACTCCCTGTAAAGAGTTTGTGGTTCTTACCCATTATTTGAGGGAGAGAGTGGCTGGAGTCTCCACAGCTCATGAACCCTGGGGGTTGCTGTTTCCTGCTGAGTTTTGCTTTTATTTTAGTAACACTATGTGCTCTTGTTTTTCAAATCTGAACTTTTACTGTTGCAAACACTGTGGTTTGGTGACAGGGGCTGTTGAAGTCATTCCAAGCCTAGCCAATGTAACTGCCTTGGGCATACCTCCAAAGTCTTTAAATTCTATTTTCTTTCCATAGAAAAAAGTACTGAACACGGAAGATGGTTTTTGTGCTATTATTGTACCTGAAGGGAGTTGTTTCTGATCCCTCTCAGAGAACTGAGCTGGAGTGTGGAGAATTTGTGTGTTAGAGATGGGAAGGGGGAAGGGGAGGGAGAGGAGGGGAGGGAGGGAGGGAGGGAAGAGGGGAGGAGGAGAATACATGTGTGTGTGTACTTTAAATAATGACTTTATTACTGTCTCCAGTTGCAGTTTTCAATTTGGGTTTTATTTTCTTACCTTCTGCGAGGTTGTATATGTATGCATCTGTAGTTATTCCTAATGGCATTAAACAGTGATTTGTTCTAAAAGACACATTAAATGGTGTCAAATTTACGGTATTCAATTTACCACTAGCAACAAGAGCTCGGGGGCGAAAGCTGAGATTTCTCTATGATTTTTTTGTTTTTTGTTTTAAATCCTCCCGATGTAACCAAGGCTGCCTTCAAAGATTACTTGGTGTAGTTATGATACATGATTTTTTTTCCACATTGATGTAAAATTAGGTTCATTTCTTCCAGTTGTCTTTAGTTTGGGGGTTCTGGGTTGTTTTGTCTCTCAAGGCTTTAGAATGTATAAAGTATATATGGATTTCAGATATTCAGAAATCTAATTTTGACCCCCCCTCAAAAGTCTGCTGTTTCTTTTTGATTTGGGAGCTTCTAAAGTCAGTATATTCACACTATGGTTTCTATGTGTCTGTCGGGCTTTCTTACGTCCCGAAGGAAGAGAAAAGCATTTCCCAAAGGGTGACTTTTAACATGTCATATTTCTGAGAGGTCTCCTTAAAATCATGCTGGAGAATTGTCAAGGGGAGCACATGAATTAACCTGTCTTAGGTGTCTCTGTGAAGAAATATTCTCCTTTTCTTCACAGTAAGCATTGGAGGTGATTGGCACTTGGAGACATCAAGCAGTCCACAGGGTACCCAGGCCCTAAAACCTGAAAAATGCCCCATGACTCTGAGAAGAGGCTGCATGCCATGTGACTCAGAACATGCTCTCAAGCAGGGCAAGGGCGTGTGTGCCCTGTGCTGAAACACAGCCTTCAAGCTGGGTCTGACACATGGCACCTGACACATTCGCTACATGGAAAGAGGACACGTTTTGTTTGCCTTGGGAACCAGAGCCTTCATGGCTGCTGATTGAAGGTACAGTATGCTTTTATCTTGCCTTATAAATTTAGAAAGTATATGGATAAAATATACAAGGAAGAGACTGAATAAACACCTAAGATCTCTGAACAATATCAGAGCGAATGTCACAATTAAGGCGCAATCAAGTATCTTTGAGTCTGTGATATTTACACTCTGTAGTCTATCCAAAATAGTAATGGATACAGAGAATAGATGGAGACACAGTCTATTCTCCCACAAAGCACATTCAAGGGAGTAGGAAATGGAGCAGCGCTCTTCAGAGGGTTCTGAAACCAATGGGAAGAGTGCCTCTCCAATAACTTGAACAGTTATGCATAGCGTAGTTCTCTACAATTGTTTTAATATTCAGAAGTCCTCAGTGCCTCAATATTTAGTGGAGACCACTCCACCAAACAATATAAGCACATATCCAAACATTTTCTCCATGTAAATTTTATTTTTGACTAATGTTTCCTTCGATTCCTTGTAGGAAGCTTTGGATGAGCCAAACCATGGGGCTAAGCAGGATCAAGTGTGGGGTTGTTATAGGTTGCTTTCTGTTGCTGTGATATACACTGTGACTGGAAGTGACTTGGATAGAAAAGAGCCTATTTTAGTTTATGCTGCTGGGTAATAGTCCCAGAGAGAAGGTTAGCAGGAACTTCAGGCAAGAACCTGGAACAGAAGCCAGAGGAACACTTTGCTGACTTGCTGTCTTGCTTGCTCCTTGTCTCATGCTCAGCTTGCTTTTTTATACACCTAAAGCCCATCTGCCTAGGGTTGGTTCCTCCCACAGTGGGCAGGGCCTTCCCATATCAACCACAAGAGAAAGAAAGAAAGAAAGAAAGAAAGAAAGAAAGAAAGAAAGAAAGAAAGAAAGAAAGAAAGAAAGAAAGAAAATCCTCATAGATACGCCCACAGCTCACCCTGATCAAGATAACTCTTCAACGGAGAGTCCGTCTTCCCGGGCAACTATACTATGTACCAAATTGACAATAAATCAGCCCAGAAAAGGGATAGTTAAAAATAATAAATCAATGTTGGCTTATTAGCTACATGATAATAGAAGAAGAACCTGGGCATGAGGCATATAGGATTCACCATCTTTATGATATTTCTGTAAATACCAAAGTATTCTAAAATACTTTCTTACTAAATTTAGTAACAATGAAAACAGTGCAATAATCCCCTATGAGGAGTGCAGACCCAAATATTTCAATGGTAAATTCCACCCAAAAATTAAATATGCCCTTAGTCACCCACCTATTATTTTCCAAATCATCCAAAAATAGAATAGGGGTGTCCTTGTGAGTGTTCATTGTCAGCTTGGCACAATCAAGAATCACTCAGGAAGAAGTCACCGTTGTGGGATTTCCAAGATCAGACAGGCCTGCAGCCCTGTCAGTGGTGCATTATCTTGATTGTGTATTGATACAGGAGACCCAGACCACTGTGGAATATATACAATGGTCTGGAATTATGTATGAAAGTTGTCTGAGCACAAGCAAGAGAAAGCAGATCAGAAGCAGCCTCCTCCATGGTCTCTGATTCAGTTCCTGTTTGATTTCTTGCCCATACTTCCCTAAGTGGTGGGCTGGGTCCTAACAGCACACATACAGCATATGTGGAGTATACATACAACATACATACAGTATACATACAACATGCATACACTATACATACAGCAACAGGCCATGGCACATTCTTTCCTCCTTCAAGTTGCTCCTGTTCGTGATCTTCATCATAAAAAGAGAAAAACAGAATAGGATGAAACACTCCTCAAATAAGTCCTCAAAGCTGTTTCCTTGACTCTAAAACAAAACAGACCCTTTACATGCAAAGACAATGACAGACTATATCTCTCAAGCATGTAGACATGGAAAGACAACTACAGACTATGACCTCTTGTACTGACTAGTTTTGTGTGTCAACTTGACACAAACTGGAGTTATCACAGAGAAAGGAGTTTCAGTTGAGAAAATGTCTCCATGAGATCCAGGGGTAAGGCATTTTCTCAATTAGTAATCAAGGGGGGAGGGCCCCTTGTGAGTGGTACCATCTGTGGGCTGGTAGTCTTGGGTTCTATAAGAAAGCAGGCTGAGAAAGCCAGGAGAAGCAAGCAAGCCAGTAAGTTACATCCCTCCATGGCCTCTGCATCAGCTCCTGCTCCTTGACCTGCTTGAGTTCCAGTCCTGACTTCCTTTAGTGATGAACAGCAGCATGGAAGTGTAAGCTCAATAAACCCTTTCCTCCCCAACTTGCTTCTTGGTCATGATGTCTGTGCAGGAATGAAAACCCTGACTAAGACAAATTGGTACCAGTGAAGTCGGGTATTCCTGTGACAACCTGACCATGTTTTGGGGAGGACTGTGGAAGGACTTTGGAACTTTGAGCTAGAAGAGTCATTGGGATGTTAAGATCTCTGCGGAATGTACTGTAGGAGCTTGAAAGATAATATTGAGAACAGTGCAGAAGATAGAGGCCTGACTTGTGAAATTTCAGAGGAAAGAGTAAAGACTCTCATCAGGGCCATTGCTAGTTTGATTTAAGATTCTGTGGTTTTGGTTAGCTGGGGCTGAAGAAATCAGCTGTGATTAACAAGATACCAGAACTACTAAAGCAAAACCATTGCATTACTGGGACTATTGATGTTGGTTAGCTGGAGCTAAGATATTAGCGGTGATTAAGAAGAGACCAGCATCATTGGGGTAAAATCTTCTGGGAAGTGTTTTCTGAGAGCACAGAGGCTGTGTTCCAGAGATAGACAAGGTTGTACCTTGTGCTGTGGCTGGACTTGGTAATGTGTAAGAGTGACCCAGGTGGTACTGGTTTTGAAGGCATGAAGGAGTTGTGAAGAGCAGCTGAGGCCTGGACACTGTGAGAGACTGTGGAAGGCCATTGGTGAAGGTGCAGCCTCAGTTGCAATTGACAGCCCAGGACTGAAGGGGTCATGCAAAGGAGGTGAGGCTTGGCACCATGAAGAGAGTCTATGAGAGGCTGTTGGTAAACCTAGTTGCAGTGGAAGACAGCAGTGTTTTGGAGATACCAGTACCATGAGATGACCACCAAGAACAGCAGCAGCAGTGGAGTACAGGCATCTGGAGCCTAGAAGACAAGGTGTGTGCTAAAAAGGGCAGAGCTGGAGAAGTGATTCAAGCCCTTGGAGGAATTCAGAAGATCGTGAGTGGATCCCAGACATTGGACAGTTGGAGTTTCATTTTGCTTTTGATTGTGACTGTGGCCTGATATATTTTCCCTCCTGAAGTAAGAAGGTATTTTAGTGGAGCCCACAGTTAAGAGACTTTGAATTTTTAAAAGACTTTGAATTTTAAGAGATTGAATGTTTAAAAGGGACTGAAATGTTAATATGTAAGAATTTGCAAAGACAGTGGAACTTTTAAAGTTATTTAGATATTGGGGATGAATAAGGAAGTAAGGGTCGAGGCTTAATGGTGATGTGTTTGTGTGTCAAGTTGACAAGGGGTCAATTGTACTGGCTAGTTTTGTGTGTCAACTTGACACAAGTTGGAGTTATCAGAGAGAAGAGTTTCAGTTGAGGAAAATGCCTCCATGAGATCCAGCGGTAAGGCATTTTCTCAATTAGTGATCAAGGGGGAGGGCCCCTTGTGGGTGGTACCATCTGTGGGCTGGTATTCTTGGGCTCTATAAGAAAGCCAGCTGAGCAAGCCAGGAGAAGTAAGCTAGTAAGCAGCATTCCTCCATGGCCTCTGCATCAGCTCCTGCTCCTTGACCTGCTTGAGTTCCAGTCCTGACTTCCTTTCGTGATGAACAGCAGTTGGAAGTATAAGCTCAATAAGCCCTTTCCTCCCCAACTTGCATCTTGGTCATGATATTTGTGCAGGAATAGAAACCCTGACTAAGACACCTCTCAAACATGTAGACATGGAAGTCTTCAAAAAAAGAAATGCTCCCCAGAGCCAGCAAAACAACCATGTAGCTCATGTGATGAGTGGTATTGGGCTCAAAATGCAAGGTTGGTTCAGTTTCCAATGTTATTTGACACACTGCACCATTTTAGCAGGATAAATGGTGCAACGGAACCATGACATGGATGCTTTAACAGACACAAGGCAGCTGAGGAAGTTCTTGTCAAAAAAAAATCTGACAATCCAGGAATGAAAAGTAACTTTGTGTCATAAAAACCCACAACTCACTCCAAATCTAATAAATGGCTAAATTACTTTTAGGACTTAGATAAATACTAAATTATTTTTCATTAAGTCAGTGTCTTAGTCAGGTTTTCTATTCCTGCACAAACATCATGACCAAGAAGCAAGTTGGGTGGAAAGGCTTTATTCAGCTTACACTTCCACATTGCTGTTCATCACCAGAGGAAGTCAGGACTGGAACTCAAGCAGGTCAGGAAGCAGGAGCTGATGCAGAGGCCATGGAGGAATGTAACTTACTGGCTTGCTTGCTTCTCCTGACTTGCTCAACTTTCTCTCTTATAGAACCCAAGACTTCCAGCCCAAGGATGGCACCACCCACAATGAGCCCTCCCCCCTTGATCACTAATTGAGAAAATGCCTTACAGCTGGATCCCATGGAGGCATTTCCTCACCTGAAGCTCCTTTCTCTGTGATAACTCCAGCTTGTGTCAAGTTGATACAAAACCAGCCAATACAGGTATCATAAACTAAACATGGCATTTTCCTCGTCTGAGGTCACAGTGAAGTTCTTCTGAGAGGAATTTTAAAAAGAACTAAAACAAATGAAAAGATCTCTAATGGGTAACGCAAGCTCATAAATCAGAGGATTGGGAAGCCAGCTAAGCACCGATGACCAGCAGCTTCAAGGCCATCTCCACCAAGTCCCCAGAATCTGTTTTTTTAGACAATACTCACAATGGCCACCGAGGTTCATGTAGATGTGTAAAGGACACAAAGCAGCCGAGATGGCCTTGAAAAATGAGAGCCAACATTTAGGGCACACATCAGCTTATTTCAAACTTACTGTGCAGCCTCTAAAATCAAAACTATGCTGCATTCTTATAAGGACAGACATATAGACCAGCGGGCTAGGTGGGAAAGAACAGAAAGAAACCATACCTTACTTATACATTACACAGGTATGATTTATACACTTGTGTCAGTCTGGAGAATGCTGGGTCAGTGAGGTATAATGTCTTAAAACAAAACAAAACAAAAGAAAAACACAGTGGAAACCTACTACAATAAAACTACATAAAGAATTCAATTAGACCTCCTTGTGTACCCAAATTGGGGTCACTTTATCCCGCCTGTCCTCACCCCACCTAAAATAGTCTAATTATAAAAGGCAGAAAATAATTTATTCAACATGGTCACATTGGGAAGAGGAGCAAAAAGACTCTAGCACACTCTTCAGTCCATCTCTAAGGTCCTAAAATGAGGACGAGGTTTAAAAAGAGGACCAGGGGAGGCACATCCACATGGTCTTGCAAGATGGTCTCAGGAGGTGTTGGAACTTCCCAGGAGATAAGTCTGCCTTCCTGCTCCCCTCACTAGCTGGGGCTTTTCCTTCTTTCAACATGAGATTCTGGGGAAAACCTGTGACATGGGTGGTCCACTGTGTCTGGTAGCCAGATAGAGAGACACAGGCTTCTCTTTAGGTTATCTTCATCTCTGCCAGGTAATTTTCAAGCCACGTTTGACCACTGTAGACACTGTGATGGAGCACTGAAGACACAGTGATGGAGCACTGCAGACACTGTGATGGAGCACTGCAGACACTGTGATGGAGCATTACTGACACTGATGGAGCACTGCAGACACAGTGATAGAGCACTGTAGACACTGAGATGGAGCACTGCAGACACAGTGATGGAGCACTGCAGACTCTGTGATGGAGCACTGCAGACACAGTGATGGAGCACTGCAGACACTGTGATGGAGCACTGAAGACACAGTGATGGAGCACTGCAGACACTGTGATGGAGCACTGAAGACACAGTGATGGAGCACTGCAGACACTGTGATGGAGCACTGCAGACACTGTGATGGAGCACTGCAGACACTGTGATGGAGCATTACTGACACTGATGGATCACTGCAGACACAGTGATAGAGCACTGTAGACACTGCGATGGAGCACTACAGACACAGTGATGGAATACTGCAGACTCTGTGATGGAGCACTGCAGACACAGTGATGAAGCACTGCAGACACTGTGATGGAGCACTGAAGACACAGTGATGGAGCACTGCAGACACAGTGATGGAGTACTGCAGACTCTGTGATGGAGCACTGCAGACACTGTGATGGAGCACTGAAGACAACTATGATGGAGCACTACGGACACTGATGGAGCACTGCAGACATAGTGATGGAGAATTGCAGATACAGTGATGGAGCGCTGCCGACACTGTGATGGAGCACTGAAGACACAGTGATGGAGCACTGCAGACACTGTGATGGAGCACTGCAGACACAGTGATGGAGCACTGCAGACACTGTGATGGAGTATTGCAGACAACTATGATGAAGGCTTAGAAGAAAGCACAAGTGTTCTCACCAGCATGTTTGGCCTAGCACATTTTAGAAATAAAAACAAAAGCAGGGAAACAAAGGGCAGACTGGAATGGAGAAAATACAGCTCACATAGCTGCTGAGGGACTTGGATCTGCCTAAAGAATTCATGTAATTCTTTATATAGTCTGTACATTTCTTTGCACTTGCTACTGTGCTTTGAAAAAAAAATATATACACACACACACACACTGACACACATATATAATCAATTCAAAGAGAGCAAACATAGAAACAAAACAAAAGAAAAAAAGGCAGCAGCTGGCCTTGACTTCTGAGGATGTGAGAGTCAGTTTTCTTCCCCAGTGTGGGCCAGGGTAGGTTGCTCACCCTCCAGAGATGGTGCCTTATACCCAGGCACTACTGTCAGCACTAATGGGCTCCACTCAGGATTATGAAGAAGGAGCTGGGGGGGGGGGGGGAGTGGAGGAACTGCAGTTGAAAGGGTGCTGTACGTGGGTCTTGAGGAGCTACAGTGGGGAGTAGAGGTATATGCGGTCCAAATGCATTGTGTTCATATGTGAAATGTGCAAAGAGTGAATAAACATGAGAGCAGAACGGCAGCCAGTGCTCATGAGGAGCCGGAGAAAAGAACTCCCTCACATGTTCTCTGAAAACAGGTCGGCCACAGTGACAGATCCGCCAAGTTTCTAAATGGAGTGGCTGGGTGACCTGGCCATTCCCGGCCCAAAAAACCACAAACATGTTTCCCATGAAGCTTCTGCACTGACATCCACTGTTGCCATTGTGCACAGTAGCTCAGAAGGAAAAGACAGCACAGGTGTCTACCAGATAGTAAATGCTTAGAGAAGATGTGTCCTCCTCCCGTGCCAGAAAACAGCTTGGTGACCAAAAGGACTGAAAAATGTCACAGGCTGGTCACCGTGGACTGTGTGCTGTGTGCCTCCAGTCACATAGCCTGCTCAGAACAGGGATCTGTGCTCTGTGCTGAGCCTCCTGTTACATGGCCTGCTCAGAACAGGGGATCTGTGCTCTGTGCTGAGCCTCCTGTTACATGGCCTGCTCAGAACAGGGGATTTATGCTCTGTGCTGAGCCTCCTGTCACATGGCCTGCTCAGAACAGGGATCTGTGCTCTGTGCTGAGCCTCCTGTTACATGGCCTGCTCAGAACAGGGGATCTATGCTCTGTGCTGAACCTCCTGTCACATGGCCTGCTCAGAACAGGGGATCTGTACAGACAGAACACAGATTAGTGGTTGCCTTGGATGGAAGGATATGGGGCAAGAGGAGTGTCCATGCCTCTTTTTTGGGTGGCATCTGTGTCCAGAAATGGCTGTATGATTGGCACTGAACTCAATTCCACTAAAAGTAATGAAGCATTGTGTTCTGCCTGGGTACGTCTGTAAGAGATGAAGTTTCCCTGGATTTGTTAAAACAACAGGGTGACATAAATGTGGGTTATGTAGGGACTCTGTGCTATCTTCATGGTTGCTTTTGTAATTTATAATTCTCAGAATAAAATAAGTTTATGATAATAAAAACTCTTCAGCTCCTGGTGTATTCCCCATGGTTCCCTCTGCCACCCAACTAAACAGATCTGATTCCTGTCTGCAACAGAGGAAGCTGGGCAGATGTGGTGTCTGCCTTCTACTCCATCCTTCAAGCAAAGCCCAGCATAGCCACTCTGCTTCCCAGTGACAGAAGTGTGACCGGATGCCACACAGCAGACAGGTCTCTGAGATGGAATGAACTGCCTGCGGCAATCCCCAAAAGCCAGCAGTCAAATGAGTACATCCCTCGGTTAATTATGCACCAGTGCAAAGTTAACTGAGAGTGGACAGTGCAAAAAATACATCCTTTAAAAGCATATTTATCTGCACCCAATTTTCCAATTATGCATGTGTGTGGAATTACACACCCTGCAGTAGCTGAAAATTTTTCTCTTGTTTATAACACAATCCATCGGCAGAATAGAATAAAACATGATTCTGTTGTATTTAAGCCACCAAAAAAAAAAAAAAATCAAAATTAAGTATTAATGTTTTTTCTTTCAACTTGAAATTTTAATTGAACTGCCCTCTCCAAAGGGGTCAATGGGTACATGAATGTGTCAGAGATCCACATTCAATCTCTGCCTTGGGAAAAGAGAGTCCCATTGGGAACAGAAGACCACAGACTCTGCCCGGTGTCCCATTCCACATCAGGTGGCTGCCCCCTGTCTCAAGGCAGGGTAATTAAACAGGCCAAGGAAACCTGAACAGGCTGCAGGAAACACCAGGGCTGGAAATCCAGATGCAACCATCAGGGTTTCGAATCTGACTGCTGCTCTTGCATTCCTCTACAAAGTCGAATCGATGAGCCAGACTCCGAGATCGAAGAGGACCGTGATAGAATGCCACCTTATGAAGTAATTGGCCTCACGGATCGGCCCAAATGAGTCATGAAAGTATTCGTCAATAGCCTCGGCTGTGACTATGAGCAGTTACACGGTAGCTCCAGGGACAGTGATCGGAAAAGCTTACAGTACAGTTCCATCAGCAACACATTAATCATTTTCACCTTGAACCAGGAGCGTCGGGGAAGAAACAAACAGCACTGTCACTGTGAAACCAGCTAACAAGGACCCGGCTTCTCCCTGATACAGATAGATGTAAAGGCTAACTGGCTTGCCAGGGAAAGGGCTCACTTCATCTGTTAGGTAAAGACATGTTCCCTTTGGCCAACACATGTTGATGGATGCAAGAACTCAGACGTGTTGGAGGATGAGGTCATGGATGTCTTCAGTTCTGCTCACAGTACTTTCTAATGAGGTGCTGCTGTGAAAGGAACCCCTGAAAAATCCTAAACCACACAGCCTCTGAGTAAAATGGAAGACATGCTCAGGACCAGGGGAAACTCCACTGGCCAGCAAATGGCCTTGTGAGATATTAGTCAGTTCTCTCTCTCCTCCTCCCTCACTGTGTATGTATGTGTGTGTGTGGATGTTCATACGTGTGAGGGTAAACGTATGCATATGCAGATGGAGGCCAGAGAATGACCTCAGAGATCCTCCTGTCTCTATCGCTTCTTTTTACAAAGATGCTGTGTGCCTCTCTGTGTGTGTCTGTGTGTCTCTTTGTGTGTACATGCATTTGGATTTCATTGGATTGTCTTATACAGTTGGAGGCTTGGTAGTCCTATAATATCTACCTGCAGAAACTAGAGATCCAGAGAAGTCCAAGAAGATGAAAGCCTCAGAACAAGGAGGGACCACTGCTGTCGTCCGTCCAAGGCTGAAGGCCTGGTCCTCGGAGCTCTGCTGATGCACATCCACCTTCAAAGGCCAATGGACCCGAGGTCTGATGTATGTGAGGGTACCAGCTGCATTTTTACTGCTCAGAAGTAGCTGAGTCCGCATGCATGACAGGCGCTATGCTCCTAGAACAGAATAATCACACAGGCTCATTTATTTGAACAATGGCAGTGTGGTTTTGGACAGTTGTGGGGCCTAGCTGGATACCTAGTCCTGGGGACTATCTACTGGGGACTGTCTAGCTCATCCCTACTTCTGGCTGAAGTTCTCTGCCTCCAGTCACCCACTATCACCAGCCTCTCCACACCTTCTCCTGTGACTCCTCAAGCCATTAGCCCTAAATAAGTTCCTCTTTGAGGTTGCTGTTGTTAGGAAAGTGACTAACACAGTGGGCTTCCACCTCCGCTGCTATCACTCTGGGGAAACCAGCATGCTGGGTAATTCTTCCCACACTGAGGGCGGGGTTCCCATAGTTCACTGAGCTATATGCTGACTGTTTCTGGGAGGGCTCTCACAGACACATACGAGATTTTCTGAGGATCTGACACCATTCAAATACACAAGTTTCACCTTCACATCCTCGTGAAGAGGCAATAGCCCAGACTTAGAAAGAGCTAGACATATTGCCTGCCTGTTGCCAGGGACCAAGGCAGTATTGCATAATGACCCACAGTGACTGCTGAGGTCAGCACTCCTTTCTGCAGGGAAGGGTCACTTGACCTATAAATAAATAAATAAGTGTGTGTGTGTGTGTGTGTGTGTGAGAGAGAGAGAGAGAGAGAGAGAGAGAGAGAGAGAGAGAGAGAGGAGGGAGAGGGAGAGAAAGAGAGAGAGAGAGAGAGAGAGAGAGAGAGAGAGAGAGAGAGAGAGAACCTAAACCCAAGGTTGACAAAGAGGTTATGGGTTTGGAATGGAAGTTCACAGAGTGGCCCCCATGTCACTTGCCTGTATAGCATGAAAGATGACACCTAGGGAAAACTCATAGAAACACATGTCTGATTTGGTTTGGAAGGGTGTTTAGAACTCAGTGGGTAGGGCTGGCTTGATAGCTTAGTTGGTAAAGTGCTAGCTGGGTAGGCAGAAGACTCTTGAGTTTGATCTCTCAGAACCCACATTAAGAAAAGAAACAAAAGGTCGCTGAGGTTCAGGATTCTACAGCATTCTCACAAGGCTCTCAGGATGGTCATCTGTGCTGTGTGGTCCCAGTTTGTCAGTCCAAGCTCAAATCTCTGCACCCCAGAACGTCCCCTTGCTAACAACCTTCCCTGACCTAGGCTGACTTTATATCAATAGAAGCCACCTGCTTCCTACTAACCCATGGATAACAGCAGGAAACAATGTGGGTCTTAAGTCATTATCCTGGGGCTTCCATAGTAAATTATTGCCAATTGGTGACTTCAAAGAACAGAAATCCATTCTTCTGCTGACCTGGAGGACAGAGGAGCTAATGCAGTGATCCCATCCCAGGAGGCTCTGGGGGTGGGGCACCTTCCTGCTCTTCTGGTTCAGACATCTCAGAGCACTTTCTTCCTGTGGTCTCTTCTATGAGACTAGATCCCTCTTTTGTCTAATAAGAACACCAGTATTGGGTTCATAGCATAGAAACAAGTAGGGTATGTTTTTAAAACTCCAATTTCTTTATTTTTCTTTTCAGTCTACGTTCCTAGCACTCAATCCTAGAGACTTGTGAGCACTCTGCCATGTGCTATGTCTCTGGAAGAGCTCCTAATTATTTCACAAATAATGAAAATGCAATGTCCCAAGTTTACAAGGAAACTTCTTTCAAGGTGTGCTTCAATCAACAATAGAGTCAAGCCAAGACTGACACCTTTCTTACCAGAATAGACTGGCTGAATCAAGCACTATGACTAAGATTTCAATGAGTTCTGATTTTCAAACAATGTTTTAATTACTCTTTTATCTCTTTCCTGCTTGTCTTCTAGTCATAGAAGGTAATTATAAAGAAAAAATAGTTTTTAAAAGATCTTGCTACAGTGGTCAAAGAAATCAGTAATTTTTATATTTTTAAATTTTTAAATCAGTAATGTTTAAATGCCGACTTTGATAATCTCACTTGTCAATTTGATGAGATCTAGAATCAACTGGGAGGTGGGCTTCTGGACATGCCTGAGGGGGTTATCTTGATTACATTAATTGAAGTTGGAAGACCTGCCCACTGTGGGTGACACCATTCCCTAGACTAGGATCCTAGACTGTACAAAACAATGAAATTAAAATAAGCAGCAGCATGAATTACTCTCTGCTTTTTAAACTATGGATGTAATGTGACCAGCAATCCAAAGCTCCTGCTCCTAGGACTTCCTGTCCTGATACACTGTATCCTTGAACTGAGAGTAAACATAATCTCCTTCTGCCTACATTGCTTGTATCTAGTGTTTTGTTACAGCAACAGGAAAGTAAGCCATTTCCTAGATATTTCAGGTCACCTTGGTTTTACCCTTAGAGCTGGCTTTTTAATATTTGATCAATCAGAACAACCTTTTATTTGGACTGAGCTTCTCTCCCCAGATTTGATCCTTACTCACATTCAAAGACTGGACTTCAAGTGCAGCTAATTCTCTGTTTTCAAGGTATTCAAAGCCCCAATCAGCATCACTCTGTAAAGTCTGTCAATAACTCAAGCCAAGAATGGCTAAGAACAGAACATTCATAGCCATGAGGCTACCCAGCTCTGAGACAAGATTTGCTGAGGACACCCTTTCTCTCAGATGTTTTGGTTGTATTGTAGCTGTTTTCTAAGGCCATATGAATCTTTCATCCATGATTTGGCTTTGTGCTTTTTATGGTGTTTAAATAGCCCGCCTGCAAGCCTGAGCCTACAGTGTATTTGATGTTGTCTTGATGGCTGTGTGAATTTCATACCAAGCTTGGAGAAGGATGTCTGGCTTACTTTAATTAGTTGATCAGTCCTAGGGTGCTGTGAACATTGGCTGAAGTTCATGATGGCATTCTAAGCAGAGCAGGACCTGGAACAGACTTGGCTCCCACCTTTACAAAGACCCATCCATGGCATGGTCCACAGAAAACCTTCAGTGGGACATTTCAGCTTCACCATAAGCAGATGCGTCTCATACCTGGTAACAAAACCAAGGAGGCTGGTTAAAATGAGTCCCAGGCAAGCTGATCTCTTTTCCTGCTCATGGAGAAAGAGTGGGAGTGACCCAAGAACCTTCCATCAAAAGACAAACATAAGAATAAAGGATGCAGCTCATACAACAATGGCTGAAAACACCTTCATTTACCTTTGGGAAACGATGTCCAGTATGAAATTAAAGCCAGGCTGACTATGGTCATGTGCAACAGTGTTCATATAAAATTTGATATGTTGTGTTAGAAACCTAGGTCCTGTGCTGGAGGGATGGCTCGATGGTTAAGAACTTATACTGTTCTTGTAGAGGATCGGAGTTTGCTTCCCAACCTCCAGGGCTGGTGGCTCACAACCCTCTGTAGCTCCAACCCCAGGAAATAGGAAACCATATGTTGGCCCCAGAAGGCACCTGCATTCACATGTGCATATACCCACACAGAGATACATGCATGTCCGTGTAATTAAAAATAAAAGGAAATCTTTAAAAAAGGAGAAGCCTACAGGTCTATGAACAGTAATATCACAAGTTACCCAGCATTTTGGGATATTATTTAACACCCAGATGAAACTATTTTAAAACTTCTTGCAAAGTTAAGAATAAAATGAAACTGTTTTTAACATCATAAAATCCCCCAAGCTGATTGTCACACATTATTTCAAATTGGTGACAGTTGCTCTCAAGACAAACACATTGCTCGTTATTGATTGCCTTATGATAAAAGCTCATTGGGAGGAGCTCATGGATAAGCATCTCGGAGTATAAGATGAGAGGATCCAAAAAGACCATATCTAGGAATGAAGGGACATCCTGTAAATGGCCACAGCATATCTACTCACCTGCTTTAAAGGTCACTGTGACATCTTTGTGTCCCATTGTAGCTAGAAGAAAATTCCACACTGACTAACAAATTCACATGTCAAATGGCAAAGTAATACAATGTGTAGAGAAAATTATGATACTTTTTACAATTTTGAATAGAAACAAAGTCCTTGATACAGACTCACAATCTACTAACCACTAAGTAAACTCATCCTGCTGGTATTGAAAACATCTGTTCAATACAAAATAGCTCAAACAGACCATGGGTATAAGCTGGAAGTGCAGACAAACAGGATACAGAGACAAGGAAGACAGGACCCAGGGTATTTGGGGCCAGGTTCTACAGGGTCAGAGGTAAATAAAACAAACGACCTATGGGAAAGTGAATATCAGACATGAGCAAGTTATAGATTCCACTGAGAATTAAACAGAATAACATGGAAACCCAGTAGCAATTAAGAGAGTACAGATAAGGGGCCAGAGAGATGGCTCAGGGGTTAAGAGTGCTTGTTGTTCTTTCAGAGGACCAGAGTTCAGTTCCCAGAACTCATGTTGATGGCTCACAATGATCTGTAATTCCAATTCTGTACCTGCACATACAAATGTGAACACACACACACACACAAACACACACAGAGAGAGAGAGAGAGAGAGAGAGAGAGAGAGAGAGAGAGAGAGAGAGATGTACATGCACACCTGCATGCACACTCAAATACACACAATACACGATTTAAAAAACTTTAAAGAAAGTACAAAACGTAACTACGAAGGAGATGCTCGCTTGGCCTCCTTCCTTACCATCTGAACATCAAAAACACGTTTCCTATGAGTTGTGGCTGGGACCACAGGGAGCAACTGGGCAAAGTCTGCTGGAGGAAGTCAGAACTTAGGCCCACATCGTTCTGTAAACTCAACTCCTAGGTGAACATCATGCCATGGTGCTTGTTTCCAAAGTTGAGAAGATACCTGTGTCTCTGACTTTGTAATGACAGAAAGGGATTGGTGGCAGGCATGGGGGACAGAGACAAATGGGTGGATGATAGTCTGATGGGGGCATGGATACATGGGGTGGGCATATATGGTCTTGGGGTCCTCACTCATTACTGAAGGTCTCCTGGAGAAGTCAGGTCTGAACCCCATGTTTCTCCTATAGGCAGGCTTGTAGACTAAGTAGATCAGGATGTGAACTTGTGGTTTGAGGGCTCTCTGGTCTATTGGCTTAGGTTATTACACTTGGATGCTTGGGTTGCAAGCCAGTTTGGTGGATGCAGGTGACTGCCCACCTGACAGGCTCTCTCTCTCTCTTCATGAAGGGAACAGCATGATGAAACAAGATGCTTATGTAACCCTCCTCAAAGCTAAAGGACGCTTGAGAATGCAGACCCGCAGGGCACTGGTGGCGCATGCCTTTAATTCCAGCACTTGGGAGGCAGAGGCAGGTGGATTTCTGAGTTCAAGGCCAGCCTGGTCTACAGAGTGAGTTCCAGGACAGCCAGGGTTACACAGAGAAACCCTGTCTGGAAAAACCAAGAGAGAGAGAGAAAGAAAGAGAGAAAGAGAGAAAGAGAGGGAGAGGGAGAGAGATGGAGAGAGAGAGAGACAGACAGACAGACAGAGAGAGAGACAGAGAGAGAGACAGAGAGAGAATGCAGACCTGCCCAAGGGAGAAGATGGCTGGACACTTCTAGCTAAGACAGGAAGAAAGAGGAAGAGGACAGAGGGCTAGGTCTCTCTCCAGCCTCTCTGTCTGGAGAAATGGCTGATGGCATGCCAAGTTCCCATGGAGATTAATTCCTGTGAGATTAAGACAATGCAAAGGGAGCAACTCATGGGCATCATGGAGCTGCTCTCTAGACTGCGCACTCCCTCCACTTAGGTAAGAGAAACAACCCTCTCCCCTGATTGCTTCTCTGATGATAAAGCTTGCTGATGAATACCTTCATGTTGAATTGAAAAGATAATTGACCAGAAAGTGACTCCAATTCCCACAGATCCTAGCTAACACTCAGCACCTGGACATTTGTGGATACTTCTGGGAACTTCAGCTCTCATTATGAGGCCCTAATTCACAGCCCAGATTCCAGGAACAAAGACCCTTCTGTGGCTCCAGAGGTTCCCAGTAGCAACCTGCCTCCATGGACCAAGATTATCATGTGATGCAGGCCCTGGAGGCTGTCATTTACCCAGGGCCACCTGGGGGGTGGGGTGGGAAGAGGGTCAGCTGAACCCCACACCCAGGCATTTTTACTCGGATTTTCTTGCAGAGTGTACAATACTCACTGCTCCCTTCCCTCCCAAAGTCCCAGAGGACCAATTCACAAAATACAGTGTGAAGGTTAAAACAGGGTTCTCCAGTCTAGAGCTGCAGAATGGATCGTTATTAATTATGAAAACAGTAATTACAAAACCCTAGCAGCACACATGGTTGTGTGCTGAACTGACTAAGCAGGAGGCTTTCTTTCGACGCTTGCTCTAAACAGCAATATTTTTTTTGCTACACATTGCTTGTTAAATACTTCCTCCTCCTTATCTTTAACCTCGACATTATTAAAACTGCACCAGGAATCTATTTTAAAAATCTCACCCTGACATTTCAGCAGAAAAATGACCTTACCATTTTACAGGTGTCATAATCATTCGACAAGATACAAGGATTCTTCTCCTCCCCCAGTAAGTCAACATTCTAGAAAATGCTTGTTTAAAACTCTTTCTTCGGCTGTCACTTGTGAGTGGGCTGGGTGCTTCCGAGCACACAGCACAGAGGATGGTTAAATTGTGAGCAATTTCCATGTCCAGGCAGCAGGCAATCTGTCTTTCATCTTGATCCTGCTTCTCATCCTGTCTCTAAGGTGAGCACAAGTCTTCCTCTGGCTCAGTGCAGTGTCCAGGAGCCCAGGGCACCACAGTTTCCACAAGCTAATGAGAATCACTTAAGATTGTGGGTCCTGCAGGCATATTTGTAACTTTCTTTCTGGCGGCTTTTATTTTTATTTTTGCCAATTCTTTCCACACTGCCTCTCAAACAATAGATGCAGACCTTGGTAAGGAGGCCCACGTGGAAACCGCAAGAGGCTGCCACGCACGGATGTTTGAGTGGGCGCTACCTTCGATAGCATACAGGGGGTGGTGGTGATGCCTGGGATGGTTGTGTTTTGTAAGGAGATGGCAACCTTAGCTGTGAGGCCAAAGGTTTTATAAACACCCATGGGTGGCTGTGATCTAATAATTCCCTTTAACCCTCAGAACACCTGAGGGTTCACCCCTTCCTTCTTTCCTCAGCGAATGGACCCTACTTGGGGTGCAGAGACCACAAGTGTTTCCCTTCATCTAGAATGTCAGGCAAAATCATTATTTGTTAGTCTTCTGATTAGAGAGTGGGGAGACACAGGCTTTCATCACCTGGCTAAGAAGTAAGGAACGGTTGTGGCATGTCAGAACCAGAGGTGAGTCAGTACAGAGCTGGCCATGGCTAATGGGTCAGTGCAGAGCTGGGTACTGGTAATGGATTAGCACAGAGCTGACCACGACTAGGGGGTCATCACAGAGCTGGCCACTGTTAACAGGTCAGTACAGAGCTGGCCATGGCTAGGGGTCAGCACAGAGCTGGCTATGGCTAGGGGGTCAGTGCAGAGCTGGCCATGGCTAGGGGTCAGCACAGAGCTGGCCATGGCTAGGGGGTCAGTACAGAGCTGGCCATGGCTAGGGGATCAGTACACAGCTGGCCATGGCTAGGGGATCAGTGCAGAGCTGGCCATGGCTAGGGGATCAGTGCAGAGCTGGCCATGGCTAGGGGTTCAGCACAGAGCTGGCCATGGCTAGGGGGTCAGTGCAGAGCTGGCCATGGCTAGGGGGTCAGTACAGAGCTGGCCATGGCTAGGGGGTCAGAACAGAGCTGGCCATGGCTAGGGGATCAGGACACAGCTGGCCATGGCTAGGGGGTCAGTGCAGAGTTGGCCATGGCTAGGGGGTCAGTGCAGAGTTGGCCATGGCTAGGGGGTCAGTGCAGAGCTGGCCATGGCTAGGGGATCAGTACACAGCTGGTCATGGCTAGGGGGTCAGTGCAGAGCTGGCCATGGCTAGGGGGTCAGTGCAGAGCTGGCCATGGCTAGGGGGTCAGTGCAGAGCTGGCCATGGCTAGGGGGTCAGTGCAGAACTGGCCATGGCTAGGGTCAGTACAGAGTTGGCCACTGCTAACAGGTTAGTACCGGTTTGGAAGACTCTTCTGTAGAAGGCACATTAAATTGAGGGAACTGGGTGTTAAGATTTTATTGGACTGTTGCTTCTGAAGTACAGGTCCCTACACACACACGTGAGGGGTCCTGCCTTGGGTCTCAGCATAAAAGCAAGCCCATGTGCCCCAGGCATCCCAGGAGTGTTATAAAATCTCTCCCCACTGGTTGGTGACTGGTTCCACCCACTGCAGCTGAGCCCTCCACTTCCACAGTCTATGAGAGAGAAGCCATGATCCGGGGTGAGTGTTGTCCCTCCATGCCTGGCCATCTCTGGGCATCAGGATAGAGGTGTCGCAAGGCTCTCAGTCCATCTACACTCCACGTCCTAGCTCTGTCTCTAGTGGCTTCCTGTCTCTCTTTATCTAGTAGCATTTTATTGATGAGCTCTCCCCAGTCTCTCAGGAGAGTGTGTGCAGAGGTAGAAAGAACTTGACCATATGCTCAAAACCAGATTCTTAGAAGTATTGTTGCCTGAGAAACACAAGCCGGCTTCTTGTTTCTCCTCTTGACAAAACTTTTCCATAAATATAGTTTTTAACTGGTTTTTCCCTCGACTTAAGTATAAAATAGCTTCAAACTTAGCCTATGTTTTTCCGAAGAGGCAAACAGTAGATAATGTGAGAGATTTAATCATGTCTCTTTCTGTATTTTAAGCTGTTACTTTTGTGCCTGTTTCCTGCAGGGGACTCACTAGGTAAAAGGGCACAGGACTTTTTTAACCCATAAAACACAGCAAACCACATATTACAACTAGGAATGGCAAAGGGTAGGGCCGCTCTATAAAATGGTTTGGAAATTCTTATAAAATTGAGCATGCCTCTACCACCATGTCCTGTATGTGAATGCTGCCAACAGCCCCCTCTGCAGTGGCCCCCAAGTGGAAACAACCCAGGTCATGATGAATGAGCTCAAACAGATTGTGACTGATCTTAAGCTACCAGATGTTACAAATCGATACAAACTTACAAGCCGTGGATACAAGAATTTGGATGAACCTGGAGGAAATTACCTGGTGTAGAAGAAACCACAGCTCCTCAGACCTGCACACATACTTTCATTTGCATAGTGCTTTTAAAAGGACAACTTCTCAAAATAAGAGAACAGAGTAATGGCTGCTGGGGAGGGGCAGAGAAAGAGTGAGCTGAGCAGCCGCTTGGTGGATCCTAGGGAGAGTGGGGTAGAGATGTCCAATTGTCAGTATTGGTGTGTCAACCCAACATGTGGCAATGGCCATAGGCACCTCTCACCTCGACAAACTGAGTCAGTAATAAGCAGTCTGTCATAATACACATGGCCCACAGCTGCTGCAAAGTAAACATTTAACTAGAAACACATTGAAAAGCCCAGGGCTGGAGAGGCGGCCCAGCGGTCAAGAGCAGTGGCTGCTCTTGCAGAGGCTACTGGTTCTATTCTCGCCATCCAAATTGTGGCTCACAACTCTCTATAGATCCAGTTCTAGGAGATCCAATGTCCTCTTCTGACCTCCTCAGGCAGCGCACACAAGTGGCATGCAAAACACACAGGCAAACATTCATACTGAAATAAATAAATCTTGAAGCATATTGACAGGTCTTATGTACATGATTACTATTATTATTATTATGAGGGTTTAAAATATGCATTTATATGCACAAGTATGTGTTTAGTCTTGTGTGTGTAAGGGCATGCATGTGTGTATATACATGTATGACTTCCAGGTACCATCCTCCTTGGTGTTTGAAACATGCTCTCTCACTGGCCAGAGAGTAGCAGGAATCCTCCTGTCTCTACCCCTCCAGCAATGGGATTGCAGTCTACAGGACTGGTGGGTGGTTTTGTCTGTTTTATTACCCGGTTCTTCAGGACTGGCCTGGGATGCTCGGGTTTGCAAGGCAAGCCCTTAAGAAACTGATCTATTAGTCGGGCAGTGGTGGTGCACGCCTTTAATTCCAGCACTTGGGAGGCAGAGGCAGGTGGATTTCTGAGTTCGAGGCCAGCCTGGTCTACAGAGTGAGTTCCAGGACAGCCAGGGCTACACAGAGAAACCCTGTCTCGAGAAAAAAGAAAAAAAGAAACTGATCTATTGCTCCATCACCCCAGTCCTTTTTATTGGGTCCCTTGAAACAAGTTCTTGCTATATAATCTAGGCTGGTCTCGAACTCATACCCCACCAGCCTAAGCCTCCCAAGTTCTGGAATTACAGGTATGTCCATGCTCAGCCTGACAGATCCTTTTAAAATAAGCTTCTTTGAAGCAATGTTGGAAGAGCTGCATTGCAAGACTAAGTCTAAGTCAGCAACTTAAATTAATTTTGTTCCAGTACTGTGGCTTGAACCGCGCCCCCCCCCCCCCATGCTAGGCAATTGTGCTACCTACCAATCTGTAATCACAGCTCCGAGAGCTTAATCTTACCTCTGGCAGAGCCATCTGTGGCATACATGTGCAAGTGACCAGTTTATCCAGAGGAATGACACTGTCTGGTGACAGTCCCTCAGCATTGATTCTGTTCTCAGCCTAATAGTCAACAAAGTATATTGTAATTAGGTGATGGTGCCCGTTCTAACAGCATCATCTCTCCCTGGTACACTTTGCACTTCACTGTAAGGTTAAATGAGCCAAAGGGAGGTTCTAGTTACATCACACAGGGGCAGAAAGGCCATGTGCCCAGAGAGGTGGCTGCAGTAGACACACCCCATCTATCTCCAGGACTAGCCTCCCCAGCTGCAGAGCCAGAGTAGAAAGTGCCCCATGGGCACCTCATTGAGAGGCAGAGGGACTTGTCTGTGACTTTTGTCCCCCATGCCGGCACGCTGAGCACTGTGTCCTCCTGCTGCTGCGGAGTTTCTCCATTCTGGTCTCGTGCCTTCACCAGTGCCACATTCAGAGGCTCAGCCTGGGACTCAGGGCTTTGATTGTCTTTGAAATTTTCAAAGGAAGGGAAAGCTGTCATCTTTTCAAGTGGCACTCGGGTCTAGGTAAAGAATGTTTCTGATTTCTAGAGTGCCTATCAGAGGCAATTATACCCTGATTGACCTGTTTGGCATTAAAATGTCTCCTAACACGTGCTCCTGTGTTGGGATGCGACTATCTTATTCCTATTCTTCCACACAGCCCCGTGGGCTTTGAGAGTTCAGCAGAGTTCTAAACTTCGGAGATGAAAAGCACCAGATGGTTGTTGTGTACTTTACTTATACACATCTAACATTTTTTTTCAAATCAATATTTTAAGCTCACAGAGAACATAGAGTCTTGAATTTATCCCAACCCAGGTAGGATAAACAGTCAGCTTTCTCCGAGGGACAGTGACAGATGCCAGGGATACAAAAGTAGAAATAGACAGGAGATCTGACTGTTACGGAAGTCTTTATCTGGCCAACCAGGCTGCAAAGTCACTTCAGTGCTATTCTGGGCAAGTTAATGAAGCTCTGTCTCAGAACAAGATTCACAAAACAGGGATGTGGTTGAAAGGTGGGTCCTTACCTAGCATCAGGTGACACCCTGGGTGTCATCTCTGGTTCCCAGTTTGCCTCAGCTTTTGCATGGCACTTGGAGGAGGGATGTGTACAAAGATGAGCCCTGCAGCTCTGTAGATTACGGGCCGTGCTGCAGAGTCCCATTCCCTCTGCCTTGACAAGAAAGGGGCTGTTTCAAATATACTTACACTTAAGAGTGCTGTCCCTTCCTGAACTCAGCCTGAGTTTGATGATCAAGTTGGGCATCAGGCCCTGGCAGAGCCACCAGTTCTGCTTGTTTGTGTTGTCAGCTTTCCTTCCTGCCGGGATACTTCCTTTTTTCCCAGTTTTATCTTGCATTTTTAAAAATTCTAAATTAATTATAGAACAGCTTAACTGTACAAAAACAGAAGCCTTTGTTTTGTTTGCCTTTGCGTCAGTCTTTTGAATCACAGGGCTGACCTCAAACTCCTTATGTAGCCCAAGATGACCTTGAACACCTGATCCTCCTGTCTTTGCTCTGGAGTGACACACAAGTGTGAGCCACCATATCTGGTGTATATGGTGTGCGGATGGAACCCAGGGCACTGTGCACACCTGTAAACAACTCCTCCAACTGAGCTACACACCTGGCCCCCAAACAGACCTTATACAAGACGGGAGGGCAGCAATAAATACTAGTAAACAAGCAGCAATTCGGCAGCCCCCCTCCCAGCTCTTCCCTTATCTCCTCCTGGGTTCAGATCCCTCCCTCCCTCTCCCTCCCTCTCCTTCCTTCCCTCTCTCTCCCTCTCTCCCTCCTTCCCTCTCTCTCCCTCCTTCCCTCCCTCCCTCTCTCTCCCTCCTTCCCTCCCTCCCTCTCCCTCCCTCCCTCACCTATATAATCTAGGCTGGTCTCGAACACCTAGGCTTCAAACTTAGCCTATGTTTAGGCATGCACGTGTGTGTACATATGTATATATGTGTTTAGGCACCTCCCTCCCGCCC
>CM052701.1:2858576-2889900 GCA_028551405.1 Uromys caudimaculatus
CGGGAGGGGGGTGGGAGGTGGAATTCCCTCCTAGAGGCGGGTTGGGGAGGGGATGGGGGGTATCCAAAGAGGAGACTCAGAAAAGGGGAAACATTGGAAATGTATATAAAGTATCAAAAATAAAAAAGGAGGAAAAAATAAAAATTAAAAAAAAGAATTATTTTTAAAATGAAATGGTAGAAAGATAATTAAGCAGCAACATGTACTAGAGAATTGTAATTTGCATTCTGTGTAGGGATGAGGCACTGGTGACTGCCTTGGACTCATACCTCAGGGGAGAAAAGTCTTGTGAAGAGAGACAAGTGTATGCTCCCTTTGTCTGTTAGACTTTAGAGACGACAGCCTCAAAGAATTGGCCCAGAAGTCTCATGCTGTGGAAGGAAATGACTGAAGCTGGTGCAGCCGGAGGGGAGGCTTGTCTTTCCGGAAGGGACTCACACAGTTCTGAAACACATCCAAGCATCTTTCAAGAGATACTGGAGCCCAGATAACGCTGGACGGTGATGTACTGGAAACACCTCGTTCAGGACTGCTGGGTTACATCTGCCTGTGGGAAAAACCATTTTCCCTTTGTACATCAGAATCATCTAGGAAAGAGTTAATAGCATGGACGGACAGACAGAAGCACTCAGAGGAAAAGATAAAATAATGTGGAAGAGGCTGCTGCATACAGGAGTCCTGGCAAACACAGACAACAGATTAGTTTCTGTTTATAATATTTCATGGCTCTCCACTTAGTCATAGGTATTTCTGCCTTCAAATTACTTTTCTTTAGGAGAATACATTTTCTTCCGTATAGCCTACTGAGTGAAAAGGGCACAATGTAAACAGCCCTGTGTTCTGTCTTGCTACTTTTTACCCTGCCTTTATTTACCTGTATTTGTTTTCCTTTATTCCTTACCCCCAATTCACCTATTGCCACTTTAAAGCGATTGAAATCAGACTAAAGCGGTCTCCCTCTCCGCCCTGCCCACAGCTGCAATCAGCCCTCATGAATGGTTCCATCAGTCACAGAAAAGCCAGGGAGGCAGGCAGCGCAATCAAGCAAGTGGAGTTAAAGACGGAGTTGCTTAATCACGGGAACTACAATGCTGCCCTTTCTTCTCAGTAAACAAAACTGGAATGTGTATTTCAAACGGCAAACAGAGGGAAAGGCTGAGGGGACATGGCAGGCATTTTCTCTTCAGGGGAGAATTCTTCCCATGGTCTCTTCCAGATACACGGAACTCTGAGCGCTCGGGCAAAGCGCAGAGTGGCTGCTCTGCTTTGCAGGACTTTCCCACAGACAGCGAAAGGCCTTTTCTGTTGGTGAAGGTGGCAAGAAATGTGTTCTGTACGGTCAGATCTGGAGGTGGGGAGTTATTTCTCACATAGTCCCTGAGTAACAAACAACTCTCCATCCCCAGGATAAGAACAGGCAGTGCAGAGAACACAGCACAGCAGGGACCCATGAGGAGGAGAGAGAGAGCGAGCCATGGGTCTCACAGGCTAGCACTCAGAATCCACCCTTCAGTATCCAAAGAGGTCTTCTCACCGAGGACTCGGGACTTACCCACGCCATGCAAACCTTGATGGAAATAACAGACCACAGTGATTTCCAGCTCACAAAACCTCTTGGGTTCCCTGGCATGGTCTTCCACCAAATTCCAAGGGATTGTAATAGGGTTTCTTAGATGAGTATTTGTAAGGTTCAGATTTCTCCCAGAACATGATGTTCTGCAACCACTTGGCTCATTTCATCAGCCAGTTGAGGACAGGATTGTGTCCTCAAGGACCATGCTTGCAAAGGAAGCTGCCACAGAGGGCTGAATAGTGACACTGGCAGAAACTGCCATTTGCTTTCATGAGTCTGGCACTGGATATTCAGTACAGAAGTGGCCACACACGTAAGTGTCCAGGCTGACATTGGGGGAGCAGCAGAACTTTTGTTACTGATTTTTTTTTCTAGAGATTTGAACTACTGGTGTCTTGTATGTTCTGGGCAAGCACTCTGCAGATGACATACACCCCTAGATCTCTTCTTGCATTTCTTGTTTTTTTATTTGTGTGTGTGTGTGTGTGTGTGTGTGTGTGTGTGTGTGTTTGTGTGTGTGTGAATTTTAGAGAGTCAGTTCTTCAGTTCTCTCCTTCTACTAGAGAGGACTCAGGAATCTAACTCACTTCACAGTCATGGCAGTGAGAGCCTTTAGCCATGTCTTCTAGCTTCTTCTTCTGTCTTCATTTTAAGGCAGGGCTACAGCAAGTTGCCCAGGCTTGTCTTGAACTTGGTATAACCCATTGAAGAACTTGAACTTTCAATCCCCCACATCAGGTTACGATAAGATTAGCCAATGGTTTTGAACCAGGAGTCAAAACTGAGCTGCCAGATCTCTTATTCCCATGCTCGCCAGTGCCCTAGGGTCCAGACCTCTGGATTTAGGAGAGCTGTGTCCTGGTGTAAAACACAGAACCACT
Organism: Uromys caudimaculatus; assembly: GCA_028551405.1. Taxonomy (NCBI): domain Eukaryota; kingdom Metazoa; phylum Chordata; class Mammalia; order Rodentia; family Muridae; genus Uromys; species Uromys caudimaculatus. The sequence continues at coordinate 2,861,031 of CM052701.1, forward strand.
GAGCTGTAAAGGAAGAAGACAGTCGATGAACTGCATGCTCTCTACACAGGAGAACATGAATTCAACCCTCAGAACTCTGTAGGAAACACTAAGTGTGGTTGTACCCATGTGAAATCTCAGCATTGGAACATGGAGACAGCCAAACAGTCTACTTAAATCAGTTAGCTCCAAGTTCATGTCCCTAAACAGTAACAGTAAGGGTAAGAGGTGGCTCATCAGTTAAGAGCACTGGTTGCTCTTCTGGAGAACCAGGTTCAAATCCCAGCTTACACATGACATAAAATGAAATTTTTTATTTCTTATTTTATTGAAATAAGAATGGGGAGTGATAGAGGATGGGACCTGACATCTGGCATCACGAGCACACAGATACACATGTGCAGGCACACATGCACTGGTGCACACACATGCACATGTGCAGGCACACATGCACAGGTGCACACACATGCACATGTGCAGGCACACGTGCATAGGTACACACACATGTACATGTGCAGGCACACGTGCATAGGTACACACACATGCACATGTGCAGGCACACGTGCATAGGTACACACACATACACATGTGCAGACTAACAGGCACAGGTGCACACATATACACATGTGCAGGCTGACAGGCACAGGTGCACACACATACACATGTGCAGGCTGACAGGCACAGGTGCACACATATACACATGTGCAGGCTGACAGGCACAGGTGCACACATATACACATGTGCAGGCTGACAGGCACAGGTGTACACACATACACATGTGCAGGCTGACAGGCACAGGTGCACACACACATACATGAGACACACAGAAAACATTCACAGCAATCTCCAAAGAGAATATAGTATCGTCAGTCACTGCTGCCTTGGCATCCTGTCTTTCCTTCTCTGTGGCTCTGCAGTGTGCTCCGAGTCTATTTTAAGAAAGGAGAAATGATAAAGGAACTCTGAACATTCCAATCAGTGTTCTGGGACCCCAGCATTGCTAATTGCCTACTACATCTACCATTGCTGCATTTTGCACCAGAAGACTTAGATTAAAACACACACACACACACACACACACACACACACACACACACACACACACACGGTAATTAGAGTGATTAGGAAATTGGGGCTCCTTCAAGTCACCCCATGATTGCATTAGCTAGGAATTCACCATATGGAAAAGATCTGTCTTGGCTTTTTGTATTGGTGGCCTGATAACATGCCCTGATTTTCACAACTCTGGTGGAGCTAAAAGGCTGAAGAATTGCACTTCAAGTGTGAAATAAAGGGAGTAGTGTTTACCACCATCTGTGGAAGAGTTACATAAACGCGTTAGAGCAGGCCGTGTGGGGCATGCTTCTGAGTCCTCAGAAGCAGGTGATGTTGTGGAGGAGTGGGAAGTGAGCAGGGATTCCAAACACATTCAGCTTGTGACTACTGAGCCATGAATCTTTACTTGTGTTATCTCCATGAACTCGTGGGTTTGACACCAGGCCGACATTCTGTCCTCCACACGCAGTCTCCTGGGCACCTGGACAGTGACCATGATGATGGGGATGGGGACTTCACATAAAATCCACCCCAAATTCACATTTGCAGCTGTTTTCAAACTCCAGATTACAAACTTTGCTCTCACACAGCCCAGGATGGGGAGCCTGTGGACTTTGCTCCCTGCTCGCTCTGCCCAAGCTCCTTTGACTTGGTAGAGGACTTGCCCTAAGACTTCCCTTCTTGACGTATGTACACCAATGTGATGTGATAGCTGTCAGGATGCACTGTCACACTGCCGCTGTCAGGAAGTGATGTCACACTGCTGCTGTCAGGAAGTGATGTCATACTGCTGCTGTCGGATGTGGTGTCATACTGCTGCTGTCAGAAAGTGATGTCATACTGCTGCTGTCAGGATGTGATGTCATACTGCTGCTGTCGGGATGTGGTGTCATGCTGCTGCTGTCAGAATGTGATGTCATACTGCTGTGTCAGAATGTGATGTCATACTGCTGCTGTCGGAATGTGGTGTCATACTGTTGCTGTCAGAATGTGATGTCATACTGCTGTGTCAGAATGTGATGTCATACTGCTGCTGTCGGGATGTGGTGTCATACTGCTACTCACCTTGCCTCTGCACACCCCAGCTCTTCCCTAGCCAACCCTGACCCATTGCTGCTGTGATGACTGCATTTTAACTAAGACTCACCACTCCTTACCCTTAGCAGTCCAAGTATTTGTATCACTTGATTTTCTTTCTCCTTGGAAGGAACCAGTAACTGCCACATGAATCTTTAGACAGAATCACATGCTGTGGAATAATAGTTTGACCAATACAGACCTCAGATACACAGATGATTCCATCGAGTCACAATGACTCTGAGAAACACTTTTGCTTACTGATGCTATGTAGTAGCTGTCAGGATGTGATGTCACACTGCTGCTGTCAGGACATGATGTCATACTGCTGCTGTCAGGATGTGACATCATACTTCTGCTCATGTCTGGGGCAGTGCTAGTGAGAGCATGCCTGCTCGGCTGTCAGCTGTGCATAGGCTCAGCACACAGCTAAATGTGGCAACATGATAACAGATGACTGGTCCTGGTTTATGGATTTACATATCCTAGCTTATATCATTAACCATTACAGCAAACTAAATTTCTCCTTACAGAGAAGCATAATGGCTCTCTCTGAAGCAGCCGTGCAGCCCCGAGGGTTGCAGAAGAAGGCCATCTTTCTCCACAAGTGGCCCTCCCAGGCCATCTCAGGCATACCGACCCTTATCCCTGAAGATGAGGAGCCAGATACAGAGGGGACCCAGATATGATGTTTCTGACCTTGTTCAAGCCCGGGCGAGTGTGTGCATTCCACTCTCACTCCTTAACAAACAAACATAGGGATATTTTAAAACAGGGCAGATCAGGAGCCTGAGATGTGTCCCAGACTGGGAAGGAATGCTCTATGACGACTGTATAAGGATTGCAGCATCACACCTGGGAACTATATCCACCCACTCACCTATGGCTCCACTCCGTCTCTATTACTGTCAGTCTGCAGTCAGATCCAGAACCAGTAGCAAGACACAGACTTGCTACTGCTGCAGCTTGGAGGTTGAATGGTCCCGAAGGCCCTTGTGTTGGAAACTGTTCCCTGGGAGACAGCACCTCTGGGAAGGGAAGTTCTGTGGGAGAAATTGGGCCTCATTCATGTTGGAGCTTTTGAAGGGGTTGTGGGTTGTGATTTCTGACCCTTTCTCTCTGGTTTCCTGGCCATGAGGTGAGTGGTTTTCCTCTGCCATGGAATCCAGCACACTGTCATGCCTCAGCCAGGCCTAAAGGGACCACTTCTCACAGTCTGGAACCCACCAAAAAGAGGCCAAATCAGCTGTTCTCTTTGTAAGTTGATCATCTGCGCTGTTGGTTGTGGTGAAGCAGAGGTGATGGCACAGACTGCAGGCACACCTTGCAAATTGCAGAAGCCAGCCTTCCCTCCTGACCTTTGGGGTTTCATGGTTGGAAAAGGAACATGACTCTGAGTGAGGCTCAAGTGGAAGCAGGAATGTCTTCCTTATGTAAATCCACCTCAGAAACACTGGTGGGCAGCATGCCTGTTGCCTTCACTCAGAGGGCAGGGCTGGATAAAATCTGCTGACATTTTTTTTTTTCTTCAGAAAGGTGGTGAGAAGGGATAAGGACTGGCTGTTAGCCTTCCCCATGCAGTTGACTGCTGGAAGACCCTGTAAACACCTTGGCTGTGCAGCTGACCGCTGGAAGACCCGGCGAACACCTGTATTCTTCTGCTGTGTTTTGCTAACCTGACAACTGAATCCTAGGGTTTCCAATACCCTATGTGGACCATCTGCTCTGCAGTGTGTCCACCTGGACATGCCCTGGAATTCAAACATGGGATCACTGGCTCCCACAGCTACCACAGGCTGCTGCCTCTTTAGACAGGAAGCAGTACGTGATCAGCACAGTTACTGTCTATGTTTACAAAGTGAACCTTACATTATGACACAAGTAATCAATGGCTGGAACCTCATCACTGTGAGTTCTTCCTGATTTCTCATGAGACAGACAGGTGGCAGCTTAAGATGTGACAGTGACTGTACCCAAATGCTTCCCCCATTCTGACGTTTTATTGATATTGAGAATTTGACCAGTAAGGGCTGGATTGACACTCAGTCAGTAAGAGTTTTCCCACAGGCGTCTACTTGAGGCTCACTGGCCAACAAGTTCAGCCTAATCGGCAAGCTCCAGTTCATGAAAGGACATTCAGGACACAAGGGAGGAATAACAGCTGAGGTTGACCTCTGACCTACACAGTCACACTCACAGCTGTGGATGTGCACTTGCACACTCATGAATACACAGAAGCGCATGCACACGCATACACACACAGACACACATACACAGACACACACACAGAGACACACACATACACACACATAGACACACACACATAGACACATAGACACACACAGACACACACAGACATACACACACTCACACACTCAAGAGTTCATGTACTGAAGAGACACTCTTTAATAGAAGGAATGCACATATCCACACATCAGTCATCTTATTCTCAGCCCTGACACTCTGGCAGATGATGCCTTGGTAGGGGCAGGTACATGTTCATATGCTTATGGCTCCCCTGACCTCTGCCACTACATGTAGGGAGTAGCTATCACCCAAGTTATGGGAGAATTAGGACAACTGTACTGGCTGGTTTTGTGTCAACTTGACACAAGCTGCAGTTATCACAGAGAAAGGAGCTTCAGTTGAGAAAATGCCTCCATGAGATCCAGCTGTAAGGCATTTTCTCAATTAGGGATCAAGGGGGGAGGGCCCCTTGTGGGTGGTGCCATCTGTGGGCTGGTAGTCTTGGGTTCTATAAGAGAGCAAGCTGAGCAAGCCAGGGGGCAAGCAAGCCAGTAAGTTACATCCCTCCATGGCCTCTGCATCAGCTCCTGCTTCCTAACCTGCTTGAGTTCCAGTCCTGACTTCCTTTGGTGATAAACAGAAGCATGGAAGTGTAAGCTGAATAAACCCTTTCCTCCCCAACTTGCTTCTTGGTCATGATGTTTGTGCAGGAATAGAAACCCAGACTAAGACAACAACCAAGTAACATGTATCAAATATGTTAAGTGTCCCCAGGGTGCCCAGTGCTCCCTGGACTGAGAAGCTATACCCCAGCGTCCTCACATGAGTGAATGAGAGCTGAATGCCGTGCCTAATTTTGTTTGATTTTCTTCTTAATTAAATATTTTTGTACTAATAAAGATAAACTACCCCAAATGACATTTTTTTTCTAGCACCGAGGTCAAGCCTATTCACTCCTGTGAGAAATGCAAGCCCTCTGTTAACCTTGCTAATCTCACAGTCCCTGAAATGACTTCTTAATACATTTCAGAGTCTTCTCTGCGCATTCTGCTTCTACAACAGCGCATGCCACCTGTCATCTCGGGACATTGCTTTAGAAGGATACGATAATTAATTAGTGCCCTAAAATCCTTGGTGAACCAGGAGGGATGCTTTGCTCGGAGGTTGGTGCTAAGCAGGGCTGTCTCTTCCTAGGCAGACAGATGATAGCCCTGATTAAATTTGAAGACAAGAGGAAACATGTAATCTGATTATCTACACCAAGTGGGCGTAACGTCACTGATTTTATTGTCTTAGAGGGAGGGATTTCCACCATATATCATAAGAACAGTTGTTCAGTCACAGAGTCAGTGGCTGCACAGTGAGGGAAGTACAGGAAGTGTCCGGAGGATGCTGGCTGTCTTAGTTAGGGTTTACTGTGGTGAAAGACACCATGACCAAGGCAACTCTTAGGAGGACAACATTTAATTGGGGCTGACTTACAGGTTCAGAGGTTCAATCCATTATCATCAAGGCAGGGGCATGGAAGAGTCCAGGCAGGCATGGTGCCAGAGGAGCTGAGAGCTCTGCATCTTCATCTGAAGGCTGCTAGGAGAAGACTGGCTTCCAGCAGCTAGGATGAGGGTCATTCCCACAGTGACACACCTACTCCAATAAGGCCACACTTACTCCAATAAGGCCACAACTCCAAATAATGCCACTCCCTGGGCCAAGCATAGTCACACTGGCTGCACCTTGTTCTCATCTGGATGCTGTCTTAGAGTTATCTTCTGGTAGTCAGCATCTCCCTGACCCTGAATATAAACCTTATATAGTTGTTGAGAAGAAAACACATTCCTGTGTATGCTGCATGCTGCCCCCAAAAGTTCATGGCGACCAAAGCGCATTTGAGTTAGGTTACAGAAGGGAACAGCTAAACTCTGAATCTTTCCTTCATCAACTTCAGTTACACAAGACCCAGGGCTGCTGAGATTTTTAAAAGGCCCAGAAAGGTTGGTAAATACAGAAATGTCATTCCTCATAGACACTTGTATGCATCTCATTTCTGTTCACTGACCTTGTGTGCTTGGCATTGCTGTGTGACATTAGTCTTGGGGCAATGCAAGCAAATGTCTACTGACCCCAGATAGATAACCCACAACAGACTATGGTAAAGATACCATCCAAGTCCAACTTGGTAAACTAGTGATTTCATTGGTGATATTTACACGAATGTTGGTGACTCAAAGGTCACGTCATGAAAAGCCCACCCCAGCTTGGGTCATGGCTCATGAGAACCATAGCCCTGGAGCTGTGTGTGTTACAGATAAGCAACCCAAAGATCACAGACTCTTTTCCAAAAAGCTGGGACTGGGTATCTCCCCAGCAGTCCTCCTTGTTTGTATAACTTTGGGGAAGGAGTCTTGTGAATTTGGTTTGCTTTGGGGACTTCCTGAACCATTTGAAATGCCTACTTTCTTAGTCTTAAGGGGTTTTAGAGGAAAATGTTACCTGCCACCTTCTCTGGATTCACCCAACATCCATGGAAGGCAAGTCTCCAGTCACAAAGAGAAAGCAGAGTATGGGTGTTGGCAGGCTCTGGTCTGTCTAACCTGGATGAGGTGAGCTATCTTTTAAAAAGGAGCAACTTCACAGGTCAGTCATACCCACACCTGGCACTGTCTACAAAGCACAGACACAAACCCAGTGTAGGGTATGAATAAATCAGAAAATGGATAAAATCAGGATATCCCTGTGCTGGCCACTTGTACAAAACCCATCTTCTCAAAGCAGGAAAAATAATATTCTCGAAGCCTTCATCCAGGCCCAGCAACTCTCTAAGTGCTTTAAACCTACTCAATCCATTTGAAGCCGAGGAGCCTCTGCTGGAGGCTAGCTTGTGAGCATGGACAAATATCTACGTGAATCATGAACGTGAATCCTGTGTGGACAGCTCCCGGGTGAGCACCAGCTCTAGGGCCACATACAAGAGTCGCATGGGGAAGAAAGATGCTCCCTTCTGCAGGTTCCACCTCAGCATACTGCTTTCCAGTGACAGCCATGGTAGAAATACCCAGCTGAGAACTTCTTCCAGACACAGCACACAGTGTTGGGACCTCAAAATCAATCTCTGCACAAAGGGAGCCAACCATCCCTCATGCCAGTGAGTCTGTGGCTCTGAAAAAAAAAGAATCATTATATTTATACTTTTCCACAAATTTAGAGTGAAAAATGGGGGTCTCCTTTATTTAGCTCTTTCTATTTAAATAATGCAGCAATGGGGGCAATCTGGGGGCAATGTATAATTTAAGATCCTTGAGAAAGGGAGACAGAATATCTCTTCCACTCACTATTTAATGACACGGTCCCTAAGATAGCTGAGGGCGTTGTATCACAGAGAAGAAGAGTCGCAGAGAGTCTTGTGGTGGGGCATCAAGGGATTTCTGGAAGGAGTGAAAACAGTTGACAAAGTTGAGCCAAAAATCGCCAACAGCATCACCTAGCAAACCTCCAGGGTGACGAATACACAGGGTAAGAGGAGACAGGCTCGAGGAGACCCACCCTTTCTATGTGCTTTCCATGAAGATGTCAAAAGCCAGTCATTTCTCTCTCTTTGATGTAGGAATGTTGTGTAATACCATTTCCAAGCCTCCTCTCTCTGGTCTAACTGCTCCGATGCCCCTCCCTCCCCAATTCACGACAGCCTCTTTTTAAATTATAGTTACTGTTACACACAAAGGATGGTTTGCAGGAGCATTTGCACTTCTGTTAAGAATATGCAAGGACCAACACTCAGGCTGGAAATTCCATGTGGGTTCTTTATCTCAGAGCATAGAGTCATCTCTGCCCCACTACAGTGGCAGTTTCGCATCCCTGACCAATAGCCCCATGAGCTGGCTAGTCCAGAGCGATGCACGTATCTGTATCATCTCTCCAAGTTTCTGTGTAGCATAGGCCCAGGCAGGACCCTGCTGGGTAGCTTACTCTGTAATCACCCCAGGATACAGCCAGACAGCCACAGGCTGCATTCTCCCCACAGACAGGCATTTTCTCTGTCAAGCTCCTTGAGGTATCAAAACTAAAGCCTCAAGACCCTTGGAATGATCAGCTCTGAGGACAGTTTATGGCAAGGTAGTTTTTGGCTTCTTAGTCAGTGGAGAAAGTGTCTGATGTCAATGAAGGTTTGTCTTAGTCAGGGTTTCTATTCCTGCACAAACATCATGACCAAGAAGCAAGTTCGGGAGGAAAGGGTTTATTCGGCTTACAATTCCACACTGCTGTTCATCACCAGAGGAAGTCAGAACTAGAACTCAAGCAGGTCAGGAAGCAGGAGCTGATGCAGAGGCCATGGAGGGATATAAACTTACTGGCTTGCTTGCTTCTCCCGGCTTGCTCAGCTAGCTTTCTTATAGAGCCCAAGACTACCAGCCCAGGGATGGCACCACCCACAAGGGGCCCTTCCCCCCTTGATCCCTAATTGAGAAAATGCCTTACAGCTGGATCTCATGGAGGCATTTTCTCAACTGAAGCCCCTTTCTCTGTGATAACTCCAGTTTGTGTCAAGTTGACACAAAACCAGCCAGTAGAAAGGCCAAGGTCCTCCTTTGAAGGGATCAGCATCACTTGACTAGGTGTAAAGCACCCTAGATGTTATTTGCATAACTCAACTAAACTAGGCCTAAATCACATCAGCAGAAACATCTAGAGAGAGGGAACGTACAGGGGAGTGAACTGCTGAGGCTTCTGTAGGGCGTGTCCCTCACACCTCTACTCCTGCCTTGTCCCGGATTCTGGATTCTTCCATGGAAGGCAGGCAGGAAGACTGAAGAGGCCCGGCAAGAGCAAGTCTGCCTCTCTACCACACATTTCTTCATTTCCTCACAGCTGACTGAGGTCTTCCACAACCAGTCCATCCTAGCTCTGAGGACAGAAGGGAAGGCCAGTCCTCAAGAGCTGAGTTCTCAGCCTGCCTTAGGGTGGACTTCCACCTTCTCTGCATCAGAACTCCCCTGGTTTCAATGGCTATTATCTAGCTTGAAATGACCCAAGAAAGAGGCAACATGCTGGTGAGGGCAACTGGTCATCATGGCTCAGAGGCATGGCTGCCATCCAGTGCAGCAGCAGTATCTAGACAGATAGTCAGGAAGGGAGCGTTTGTCTGCTCTGATCCTGAGGCCCTCTTGTTCATCACTCCTGATACTGAGGCTTAGGTGATCAATCCACAGGGCTATGAATACCTCATTAGCACTCACAGTCCTTAAGACTCATGCTTAGGGACTCAGGCAAAGCCCACGACAACGTAACCCATGGTCCACCCCATGGGAACACACTCCTCCCCTTATCTCACATAAGGTTACCTAGGGCATGGTTAGATCTGTCTTAGCTTTGCTATTGGTGTAATAAAGCATCATGGCTGTTAACAAATTGGGAAGGAAAGAGTTTATTTCATCTTATGACTCTCAGGCTATACTCCATTGCTGAGGAAAGTCAGGACAGAAATGCAGACAGCAGGGACCTGGAGTCAGTAACTGAAGCAGACACCATGGAAGGGTGCTGCCTGTGGAGGGGTGCTGCTTACTGACTCCCTCTTCTTCTTCATCTCCTCCTGCCCTCTTACAACACCCATGACCACTCTCCCAGGGCTGGCCACCAAAATGAGCTGGTGCCTCCCTCATCAATCACCAATCAAGAAAACGCACCACAGGCTTCCCCAAGCTAATCTGATAGAGGTATTTTCTCCACTGGGGTTCCGTCTTCCAAAATGACTCTCGTTTGTTTCAAGTTGACGAAAACTACCCAGCTCAGGGACAGGAAGTCAATTCACCATGTTAGCTTCGCATTTGAAAGTCATGCTGCGTGCATGGCTGGGCTTGGGAGCTCCACAAATTCTTTGGGGGTTCTCTTTGCTGTCTCCCTCTGTGTGCAGCCCCTTCCTCCCTTTTCACTTGGGGTTCATTCCTCCATGTGGCAGGGAAAGTGACAGAAAAGGACAGAGTTGGGCCTGCGATCAAGGGGAGTGATGAACCACCTCAACATGAAAAGGAAGTCCCTAGGCTTGCAAGGGACTAACTACCACCTATGTTGGGTGACAGTGGCCTTCCTTCCAGGAAAAGAGTTTGAAACCCATGTAAGTCCAAATTCAAGATGAGGAAAGTCGGGAGAGAAGGTGTGGGATTTTCTGTGCAGACTCACTTTGGGCTGAGACATCTCAGGGACCCTAGGGAAGCCACAGGCTTTCACCAAAGCCTCCCTGTCCCAAGGACCACATGCAATCCCAGGTTTTACATTACAGTTGTGAGAACAAGGAATTTCTGCCCCACCCTCTCTAGATTCATTCCCAGCCAATGGATCTAAGAAAAAGCTGAGGTCCTGGGGAGAAAATGCCATTGCCTGGATCGCAATGGTCAGGTGCTGTGGTGAGGTGAGACAGAGCAATGAGAAACCAAAGGGTGAAAAACTGGGGGAAGTCTGAGTTGGAACTGACTTGAGTGGATAAAGTCAGGGCATTTCTGAATTTTTTAAGTTTGAAAAACATCTTTGGAGGAAGGCAAACACTGTCGCTGCCTGACACCCAAGGGGCTGTCAGAAGCCTGGCCATATGCAAAGCCTGTTATTAGGGTGCTAGGAGGCCGGGAGCCATGCAGTTCTGACAGCTCAGAGCTAGTGAGCACCAGTTGCAATGGAGCCTTGCAGACTCTTTAGAATCTGTCTGGCAGAGGCAGGGTTAAGGGTACAGCCTCCCACGGAGGGACTCATTACAGGAGGTTGTGAGCACAGAACAGGGCAGTCTGCAGTTAGTGTAGACAGCTTCACAATCGACTGAACACTGCAAGCTGGTGTCCCCAAGAGAGAGCAGAGCAGGAAGGATGGCGTGGTGCCGTCTGGCCATCAATATCTCAGACTTTGATCCAACTTCAGATTTAGCTCATGCACAAGCTTGCTTGACAGGCGCTGGGAAGTTGAGCAAAGTTTTCATTTGCTTCGAATTTCTCACTTTTTTTTTTTTACACACAGTAGGACTCGTTCATTGTAAAGATGAGCTTCCTGCTATTGGCTCACTAGTTCCTGGGTAGTGCATGCCTGCGTGCCGTGCGTGCTTACGTGCATGCGTACGTACATGCATGCGTATGTACGTACGTACTTGCTTACGTGCATGGAGTACGTGCTTGCGTTCTGTGCATGCGTATGTGCATACGTGCGTACATACGTATGTGTGTGTGGTGCGTGCAGGCTGTGTACGTACTTGCTTACGTGCATGGAGTACGTGCTTGCGTTCTGTGCATGCGTATGTGCATACGTGCGTACATACGTATGTGTGTGTGGTACGTGCAGGCTGTGTGTGCTTGCATGTAATGTGTGCATGCATGCAGTGTGCATGCATGGGGGCATGCAGCATGTGTGTGCAGTATGTGCGTGCATGTGCTTGTGTGTAGACAGCAGAGGTCAGCATCTGATGGCTTCTTTGGACACTTCCCATCTTATTTTCTAAGTCAGGTGTCTCATTTATCTGGAGCTTTCCAATTAGGCTAGACTCATTGGCCACAAGCTCCTGGCGCCGTCTTTTTTTTTTTTGACAGGGTTTCTCTGTGTAGCCCTGGCTGTCCTGGAACTCACTCTGTAGACCAGGCTGGTGCCATCTTATCTGTCGTGCTCAGGACTGAATCACAGGTTGGAGGCAATGTGCCTGGATCTTTGTGTAGGTGCTGGAGTCTAAACTCTGGTCCCCATGCTTTCTGGACAAGCGAGTTATAGACCATGCTATATCATCAACCTCTTAGAAGTTCTTTATCAAAGAGGTTGCTTAGTCTAAAGGGCCATGAAAAGGAAAGTAAGAAAATCAAGTGTCTCGACAGCAGGAATTGTCAGGGCCTTTAACACTTAACTATTCACTGAACCTCTGGAAAGAGGTGACCCCAGCCCTCCACAGATGTGACTCATTGATAATTCAGCATTTAGAAAGTTCCAGCTTAATGAATAAATGCCACATCTAAACAGTCACCAGGGTGACCTCAGAACACAAACACGTCTACCTGACAGACTAAGACAGGTGTAAGTCGGCCATGGTTGTGCAGTCCTGTACCCTCAGCAACTGGCAAGGCTGGGGTAGGATTGCAGGTTGGAAGCCTGCCTGTACAGAGTGAGTTCAAGGTCACTCTGGGCAGTGGAGTGTGACCCCATCTCAAAATAAATTGTAATGGAAGGTCATGCGTGTTGCTGGGTGGTAGAGCATCTGCAAAGCAGAGACAAAGACCGAGCCCAGTTAATAACAATTAAAAATGAGTCAGAAACATGGAGTCCCAGAGGACACAACCCAAGCAGCAGCTGTCTCCTCTGGTCTGCCATTCTCACTGCAGGATCACTGGGAGCCCCTCTCTCTCAGGAGACCCTCCCCTTCCTGCCTTTCACAGCCATGAAGTTGCTCAAGGTTGAATTTAGCAGACTCTGAGCTCCTGACGCTTCCCTGGGTGGCATTTCACAGAAGGATCATTCTTCCCTTGCCTGGATTCAGGGTCTCTTTTCTTTAGACATCCTGGAGGTGCTCTGTCCAAGGGGGTCCACCTGAGAATATCCACCAGCAGTGACTTCCCAGGAGCATGCACATGTGAACTCTCCGCTCATTTGGCATTTAAGTCACAGTGAGTGAGTTTGGCATTTAAATAATAACCTTGGTGACTCTTGTCTGTCCTAGCAATATCCTGCATGCAGTCTCTCATTCTTATATACATTCAGGCAGGCCTGCACGCACACTTCATAGGTATCATATAAAGGCCTGTATAATCTTGGTTTGCTTCCAGGGAAGCAGAGGTGTGTGTTTCCAGTTTTTTGGAAGTTTGAACAGAGAGAACTCAAGTTACAGCCGCTGTGAAGGAAGCAAACTGTGCTGGCCAACTGCGGGGCGGGGAGGCTCAGCTGACCTAAGAGGAGGCTGAGTTTGCTTGAGTTCGGGGCAGGCCAGGAGGAGCCATATTTTATCCAGACCCCTTCTTTCATTGATGATGCAGGAAGCACCACACTGGCCATTGCTAACTGGAGGGACTGAGGAGAATCAAGGCTCCAGGCAGACCCAGCCCCAGCTGCCTTCCAGAAACTGACTCCAGGCTCCTTCTCCTCCCTGCTCTCTTTCTTCCTCTTCAGTTGTCTTTGTTCTTCCCTAATGAAAAAGCAATACCAGCAGTGGGTTGCCTGTAACACAAGCTTGTTTTGTTTCCAGCCTTTTTATTATTTAACCCGCCCCCGTGGGGAGGTAAACGGATACCCTATCTGGGAAGAGGCAGGCAGGCCTAGGGAGCAGAGGAAATTGGGGGGTCAAGATTTGCTTGGGCTGGACGATTTAATTTGCCAGACTGCTGGGCCTGTCAGAAATTTCTGCCGCAACCACTGGGGCCCTCGTGAGCTGAACAGCACAGGAAGAAAATGAATTCCTGGATCAATTCCTCTGTTTGGAGACCTTAACTTGTATCCGGCTGAACAAAGAATAAGAAAGACAAGAAGAAAAGAAGGAGCCTGGCGTCTGGAGCCATCAAGGAAGACTGACCCAGAAAGCCCAGGTCCAATTTTGTGCTCCCCAGAAGCCAGAGACCCCTGCATCAAGCTTAACTTAGAACCCCAGAACAGCCTTCTTCCTCCTTTCCCGTGGGCCTGCCCCAAGCTGCGTTCGCTCACCGATAGGGCAGGATGATAAAGCTACCCCTGCTGGATTCAGACATGCCTCCTCCCTAGAGTCTCCAATATTGGTGGTCTTCAGACTGCGGTGTTAAGATGGACTGGACCTTTAGGTGGCAGAGCCTGTCTGGTGCTCCAGCCTCTGGGAAGTCTATACTAGAGAGGATTTACTACTCCTGTATCCATTCCGGAGCACAGTTAGGGGTTGGAGGTGAACACCTGCCAGAGAGCAGCACATTTCTCCATGAGAACCTCCAGGTCTGTGGACTAAATAACCCTCTTATTTAATGCATCACACGGCCTCTAGTGTGGTGTTGCCACAACAACAGACAACAGGCTAATACACAAAGAAAGTGTGTCTGGGGCAGTGAAGCTGGGATCCCAAAGGCCTGGCAGGTCTGCCTTGTCTTCCTGGAGGATGGGGGTCAGGACAAGCCTCATATGGGAAGAAGCTTGCCGCTGCCACCATCTGTCTTAGTCACCGCATGTAGCTGATTTCCCAAAGCCTTCCTGTTAAAGCCTGTTGCAGGGTTTCCTGTAGCTGCTATTGTGTCCTCACTAGGAATGCATCCAGGAATTGCCAAGAAAGAGCTGGTGTGGAACAAGATGGGGGGAGGGGGGAGAGGCAGGAGTGTGCCGTACACCAGAAAACTGAGGGACAACGCCTTGGCATTGAGAGAGAAGATGCCAGACAGGCAGGTGTGCTATCTCCTGGGCTCTGAAGGTCAACTTCAAGTTACAGAGCAACAAAGAGTGTTTAGTGCCCTTTTGTTTCTGTGTTCGGTGAAAAGTTTAAGCAGAAATGGAATAGCATCCTTCAAGTAGCTGAGTAATGGTGATAGAAAATGGCTGAGTAATGATAGAAAATAGCTGAGTAATGAAGATAGAAAATAGCTGAGTAATGATGATAAGAATAGCTGAGTAATGATGATAGAAAATGGCTGAGTAATGATAAGAGAAAATAGTTGAGTAATGGTAATAGAAATTAGCTGAATAATGATGATAGAAAATAGCTGAGTAATGATGATAAGAATAGCTGAGTAATGAAGATAGAAAATAGCTGAGTAATGAAGATAGAAAATAGCTGAGTAATGATGATAGAAAATAACTGATTAATAATGATAGAAAAAGGCTGAGTAATGATGACAGAAAATAGCTGAGTAATGATGACAGAAAATAGCTGAGTAATGATGACAGAAAATGGCTAGTAATGAAGATAGAAAATAGCTAATTAATGGTGATAGAAAATAGCTAATTAATGGTGATAGAAAATGGCTGAGTAATGGTAGTAGAATATAGCTGAGTAATGATGATAGAAAATAGCTGAGTAATGATAAGAGAATATGGCTGAGTAATGAGGATAGAAATAGCTGAGTAACGATGATAGAAAATGGAGCCTTGCTAGGGAATCTCCAACCCAAGACTGAGGCTTCTGTCTGATGTGCATCATGGCAGCTCATCTTGAACTTTGTTTGGAATCTCCATGGGAACACACTTCTGGGTGTGACTGTGAAGGTAGGGTAGACCCACCCTGATGGTGGCACCATCCTATGGGGTGGGATCCTGGACTGAATGGAAAGGAGAATTGAATGTAGTTCTTCTGGAACCCCTTGGACATGAATTTATGGTGCCCGGTGTCCATCTCTTTCTGTTTCCTGACTATGGAAGCAATGTGACCAGTTGCCACACCCCTGCCACCATGATAGATCAAACCTTTGAGTGTGCGCCACAGTGGTTTTGTGAGGACCTTCTGGGAAGTGTTTCATCACAGCCATAGGAAAGGAAACAAATACAGATATCATGTACTCTTGGTGGGGACACTAGGAGGGGTACATGACCCTTCTCACAGTCAACCCCAGAGGGACTCCAAGCCCAGTATTGGTGGGGGGTTGGGGGGAGGCATGGCCAGTATTCTTTGAAATTGTCAAGGTCTAAGGAGGGTCTAAGGGCCAGCCTCAGACTAGGGAAGACAGCACAGGGTGACCACATGCGGTGTAAGTCCTGGGGTGGATCCCCAGAGGATCTGGACTAAATCCACCCTGCATGTCAGCACATATCTCCAGAGCACAAATTCTGAGTTCCAACAAATATTCAATGGCTGCTTAGATGGTGATGTAAGGGGAAACGGGGTGAAGTGTCTGTGCACTCTCTGGGTCATTTCTGTAAAGTTTTGGGGGTCCCAAATTCTCTTTCAAAAGCCGTCACTTTTGTCCATGACTGTGTAACCCTGAAAACTCTTGGTGTCACAAAAATCTTAACACTTGAAAAAAGTCACATTGCTCAGAGGTGACCTTCCTTGTGCTCAGGAACCTGCAATGAGTGACACTCTCAGCTGCTGACCTCTCTTTTTGATTCTGTATTTTAATCAAGCAAGTTAAAGTCATCAGTGTGCCCTAAAGGCCAGTGACACCTGGCACAGCTGAAATCTCATAAATAAATTAAGAGACCTGTGCGATGGGAGAACCCTTCCTTGTCCTGGGGTGGAGGCCTCTGCATCTCATTCTCTGTAAATGCTGTGTCCTTGGGAAAGGTGGGGTCTAAATGGCAGGGCAGATAGAAGGCTCTTGCAGGTCACTGCTGTGGGTCCTCAGAAGGAGGGAGGCCTGGAGAGGTGTGGATATACTGGTGACAGTTCTGGTCTGGCTTTAAAGAACAGAAGCCCAGGGAAGTAAATTCAGCTTCCTGTTATATGGATACCTATCGCAATTCAACTTTAATGGTGATGCTCAGCCATCTCTGCTATGAAAATAACTGTAAAAGTTCTGATGAATTTTTACAGACAGGGTGGTAGTCTATGGCCTTTATTGTGGGAATGATTGAAAGCTACATTGTTCTCCTGATGGGAGCAACAAACACAAAGAAACAAAACCACTGGCTTCCTGTTCTGCAAAGTAAGTGGTGTATCAGTCAGCTGTTGGCAACAAATGCAAACAAACAAAGAAACAAAACCACTGCCTTCTTGCTCTGCAAAGAAAGTGGTGTATCAGTCAGCTATTGCCACACTGGTGCTAAGTAACAATCCACCCCTAACTGAATGGTTTTCCCACCAACCTGTTATTTTTCACTACTTGCAGCACATCAATTGCAATTTGCCCCGTCTGGATTGGGGTCAGTTCATATCTGATGTGTGGGTGGGGTCATTCTTGGAAGGAGTGACATTTCAGGTTATTTATAGCTGCTCTTCCTTTGGCTGTTCAGTATGTATGTGACTCTGTGTGTGTGTGTGTGTGTGTGTGTGTGTGTGTGTGTGTGAGCACACATATGTATATCCATAAGCACATGCATGTATATGCAGATGTGCATGTGTGTATATGCAGGTGCACAGATGTGCATGCATGTATATGTAGATATGTATGTGTGGATGTATGTATATGCATATGCACAGGTGTGCACAGGTATGCATGCATGTATATGCAGATGCACATGTGTTCATATGTACATACACGTGTATGTGTAGATTCACCTGTGTGAATGCTTATATATGCAGATGTACACATGTGCATATGTGCACATGCATGTATTTGCAGTTGTACAGGTGTGCACAGGTGTCCACGCATGTATTTGAGCTTGCATTTGTAGAGCAGAGCTCAACCGCAGTGTTTGTTTCTTGGGTGTCAACCACCTTGTCTTTTGAGACAGGGTCTCTCACTAGCCTGGAGCTCAACATTTAGATTAGCCTGGCCAGACAGCAAGCTCCAGGGGTCTTTCTTCCTGTTTCTGTCTCCCCAGTACTGGAACTCTAAGAATGATATGACACCACATCTGAGTTTTTTACATGGGTGCTCGAAAACAAACTCAGGACCCCACTTTTGCACAGTAAGCACTCTGTGGACTGAGGCATCTCCATTCTTTTCTCCCTGGCCTTTTATAGTCAAGGTTCCTTCCTTTGAGTTGAGGAAATGCTTTCGGTGGGCTTTGTCAACCACAAATATTTCTCAGAAGAATAAAAACTGTCTCTTAGGCAATGCATCTTTAAAAACATATTGATTGGCATATGATTATGTCCTATAAAACTCACTTGATTAAAGTGAGCAATTAAAAGGGATTTAGTAAATTCACAGAGTTGGATGAATATCACCACGGTGCACGTTGAGGTCATGACAACAGTGACTATTGAGTTGTTCAAGCCCTCAAGTAGGACGCCAGATACCACCATCCACCTGCTGGACTCAGCACATGGTCCAAAGGGCTGCACATGCATGAACAAGTACCACAACACACCCACAAAGACAGCGAAATCAAGGAGCAACACAATCGTGGGTCATTTAAGGGTCAAGGAGACAGAGGAGGACAGATGCTATCGAAGGGCTCAGTCACCATGAGAGCTTTGAAGAGGAATGATGAAGCCAGAAGCCAGGGAACTTGGTGGCTTTCCACTAGAGAGGCAGGCACTCTATCCTGAACCTCAGGAAGGTTGACCCTGCTGTTCCCTGCCTTAAACTAAATGAGACCCAATCTTCAACTTTGACCTTCAGGATGATGTACTGAGCTGTGCACATTCCTGTGTGTGGGACTTGTCACAGCAGAGGTTGACAAAGGGTATAGCCTCTATTCAGACTCCCAGCTGAGGTGTGCTTACACACAAACATTAACCCTGGCACAGTGTTTCTCAACTAGCAGAGACTTTCCTTTGAAGGACATTTGGGATTCTGGACATATCTGTGACTAGGACAGTAGAAGCCAGAGGTACTGCTGGCAGCCTAGATGTCTGTCATAGAGAATTATCAGCCCTCCCAAATGCCAGCACTGCTAAGTGTAATAGGTGCTTACCCCACCTAAAAAACAAAAACAAAAACAAAACAAAACAACAACAACAACAACAACAACAACAAAACACAGCATTTCACCTCTTCCAGTATAGAAGCACCATGTACGGTGAATGGCCTCTTCTCTGATACTGATAATTCATAGTTTGTCCTGATGCCCAATGGTTGGCTATATTCACCCATGGAGAAAAGCAAAGGGAAGAAAACTCCCATCATCCCTTTAACCAGATAGAGGGCCTTGCTTGCTTTACCTGGGCAGAGGGCATGGGCCGGGTGCCTCTGGTCTTGCTTCCTCTCCATGACTAGACATTATGTTCTACTCACAGAGCTTGGCAAATGCTTTAACACTGGCCTAGTGAGGAATTGAGATCTGAGATCCAGATGGGGGAGGACCCTGCACTGAGAGCGAAAGCCAGCTGGAACAGAAGGAGCCTTGTCAGTGCCCCGAGTGGGCGGGCTGGGTGGAAGCAGAGAGACTGCTTATGGCTCTGCACTCACTGCTCTTATTAAGTTGGCCCCGACTAAAGGGGTGTGTGTGTGTGTGTGTGTGTGTGTGTGTGTGTGTGTGTGTGTGTGTGTGTGTGTGTGTGTTTGTGTGTGTGTAGCTGTGTGTCCTCAGAGCTTCCTGGTACCTGATGATTTATATCTGGTGCTCATGAATTAGTAAACCCAAGAATTACAGAGTCTACTTGGGCTCTGAGACTTTGAGAGCCAATGCAGGTCAGGACAGAGGCAGATAGAGAAATAGAGATAGATAGAGAGATAGAGATAGAGAGGGAGAGAGAAATGGAGAGACAGACAGAGAGACTGACAGACTGAGAGAGACAAACACACAGAGACAGAAAGTGACAGACATAATGAGAGAGATATACACAGAGAGACAGAGAGGAAAGAGACAGAGAGAAGAGACAGAGAGAGGAAAGAAAGAGACAGAAAGAGAGGAAACAGAGAGTCAGAGAGAGGGGAAGAGATTCTCCATGTGTCTGATGAAAGAACTACAGAGGGCTGAGAATATGCCAGACAGATATTCATGCAAACACTTGTCTGTGTATAATATACAAATAAACTTACTCCTAATAAGTTAGTAGCATCTCAGGCACTTCAGGATGTACTTTATGGTTGTAAGCCATGTTTGGCATTTCATCTGTCCACTGAAACTTTTCCTGGAGTGACATGACCAAGATTTGTTCCCCCCCAGGCAAGACACCAACATCAAAGTAATGATCATAGCAACTTCTAACCTGGAGAACTAGCAAGATTCTTGACCTTACCTACAGGACTGTCCGGGGCATAGTTGACCTCACCAAATAGCACAGCACTGAAAAGTCTCACCCACACACATTTGGTGAAGTCCCCACAGATGTTCTGTGTACACAGATGGAGTCTGTTAACATCTGGTTAACCTCTTACCTCCTGTGTGTACTCCAGCACTTCCCAAGCCAGCCATGGGGAGCTGCTGGAGGGAGTGGCTGGAATCCCAGCTGAAGGTCTGATCCTAGCATGCACTCACAAGCATGGCGGTGGTGGTGAGTCTAATCAAGGCTGCTCTGATTAGCATGGTAATGGCAACTACTCCCAGAGGAACACACTCTCAATCCATTCCACCTGAGGACCCCTAAGATTGAAGTTGCCATTTTCCTGTCTGCAAATGAAGGCTTAGCTTCCAGCGCCCCAGGGAGACGGATGTGCTTCGTCTCTCAGGACACCATGCAGAACTGTGCCCACCCTAACTGATAGCTATGCCACTCCATTCCCTGAGGGCAGCACATTGGAAGCAGCGCACACACCCTGGGTCTTATGCCTCCTCCAGCCACACTGCTTTTGGTGGTGATTGCAGGTTCAGCTTTTACCCTGCTCCATTTGCAGAGCTCATTAGAGGTGAGAAACTGCTTTTAAACCAGCAAGTGACAAATTCCCTTCACTGTGCAGGAGCCAGAGGAGTGGGGGTCAACATGGGTCAGTACTGTTTAGAGCAATCACGGAACACACACACTACAAGCTGACCTGTCACTTGTCAACAACAGCCCAACCAGGAGTTATTTAATCATAGAACCGAGCACCCACCACCTTTCTACTCCACAGAAACATAACTATCTGGTTCTGCAACAAATATCTGAAGATTTCTGCTGCCAACAGATATTGATCTATCCCCGAGCTCCTTTCCAAATCAATACTTTGTGCCACCAAGACTGCAGGCTCAGGGAACAGAAAGTTGGCCTCCTGTGTCCTTCTCCCAGGCAACTGAAAGTTGGAGACTGACTATGGGGTGAGCCCACTCCAGGCCCTGCAGGCACAGAGTCAGAAGTTTCTAGAGGCACCACGCCTATGGAAGGACACAAACTTCACCTAAGCAATTTTAAGTCGACAATGTTTAATGAGAGCCACACTGTTCATACAGGCTTCAAGCTGTGACCCAGCAAGAAAATCACCAATTTAGTCTTACTAAACATACCTTCGATTTTCTTTTTAAGGTGAGATGATAATTGGATCCTTATGGTTCTTAATTTTTCACAGATACACTATTTCTAAAATCAGTCATAAGCCACCATCTCCGGATGAAAAGTTAATTCACATTGAACATGCTTCTGAAGTTTGAGGCCCATGTGTATATGCCTTTAATATAATTGAGGGAGATGCCGCCTCACCTCCTCCGTCAGCACTGTGGATTGCACACACCCCCATACAGCCCGAGCAGCTGCACCGGCCTCTGACTTTCTGTCAGTCATCTTTTGAGAAATGGATATGTCCAAATATTCGACGGGTCCATAATGGATTGAAATTGTTGTTCCAAAAATCATTCTCTTCCTGGCCAGAGCGGGATTGCATTTTACATTTGCACTGAGCTAAGCGAATGTTGAATAGATGGAATATCTCAATGACCATTCTGCACAAATGAATAGGCTCCTGTGATGTATAAAGAAGCCGGTGGCGTGTTTCAATAAAAAAATAAAAGTGTGCTTTTCCTTTTCAAAGAGATTTTCTTTTTTGGCTCCAAGGTAGCATAAACATCAGTACAAAACAAATAGCCAAACATGTTTGTGTGTAGAATTCGGCTTTAAAATGCTGATGTGTGCTCTCTTCCAAGGGGGCACCAGACTCCAGACTATCAAACACTTAGCGTTGGAACTGCTGGGAATTCCAAATGACCAGCTAACCAAGCAGATGCCTTGATAGGAAAATAAAACAATGTGTTGATCACTGAGTAGAATCTATTACCCCAGATTCATTTTCTCTGCTTGCCAAAATTTTACCTATTCCCATGATACTTCAGCAAATAAATGCACCGAAGGAGGGATGCTAGTTAAATGAAGTGTTAATATGCTTTGTGATTGCACAATAGTAAGTGAGATATGACTTATGGCAAGAAGAGACCATGGGCCTGGGAAGGCGGTAGTAAGAGCAGGATTAAACCAGTCAAGGCTCTGGTAGCTTGTGGGAAATAAATCGCCTCACAGTGCCCTTTGGATCCTTTGCTGCTATCATAAGTAGAAAATAAGAAACATATTCTAAAGATGGACTGAAAAATGACTGACCAAAGGCACTGCTTTGCCTGTGTTGGCTATCAGACATCCATGGATCTTTGTGGGCTTCTGACACACTGGCTCCTGGTCTCGAGGCCAAGTCTCTAGCATCTGGAGGTCACTGCTTGCTTGGGAGTGCCTTGGTTGAGCTAAATGCCATGTGTGTCCTTGTGGCCACTGCCAGCCTGCACAAGGCTGGTCTTCTTGTGTATGAAGGCAGTCAGAAAGGCACATAGTCTTGAGCAGGTCTGGGCATAGCTAAGGATCTTTGTCCCTTAGCAGCGCCTTGTGCTTCCATGGCTGCTGGCCCCAGAGCACCCTTACAGAAGCTGAGCTCTGGTGCTCAAAGCGTTTCCAAGTTATCAAGAAAATCATGTCTTGTAGAGATATGCTTTCCCTGGGAACACAAGTTCATGTCTGGGAGCTTGTCACACATTCTGTGAGGCCTGCAGTAGAAGGCTTCCATCGGCACCTGAAAATGTCATTCTTAGGGACATAAGTAGGAAAGAAATCAGAGCTGCTACTTACGGTTAACAGTACTTTTATGTTTGTTTGATTGTTTCTCTCACGTAGAGTCTTACTCTGTATACTAAGCTAGCCTCAAATTTACAGTCCTCCTGCCTCTGAACCCAGGTGACGATTACAGGCAGACACTAGTGTACTAATCACTCATCTTGGGACCGAACCCTCCAAAGGCAGATTAAGGGAGGAAGAGTTCATCTGGACTCACAGCTGCAGGGCAATGTCCAGTCCAGTGTGGGCAGAGCTGCAGGAGCCTGCATTAACTGCTCACACTGTTTCCACAGTCAGAAAGAAGAGAGAGATGAACTTGGGGCTCAGCTACTGTGCACAGTCTCCGTCTGTGGAATGATGGATCCCACATTGAAGGTGCATATTCTCGTCTCAGTGAGCCGAATCTTGATAGCTCCTCCTGCTCAGAGGTCTCAGCAAGGAGGTTCTGCATTCTATCAAGGAGACAATCAGTATGAACTATCAAGGCATCACTTTCTTGCTGATTTTAAAGACATTTGTAGGATGTTCTCCCTGGTTCTTGGGTTCACCTACACACCATTGTGACACCCCTAGTGTGAAGAAGACACACACTCACTCTAGTCACGTGAGAGCAGGTGTTACTGACATCCTGTTTAGATTGTGGCAGCAGCGGGCAGGCTGTGTCCATGTACATTACCAGAGCTTTGTCATCATGTGACTCTCTCCACTGGCCACCTCTCTCCTCCTGCCTGCGTTCACCATCCCGTTTTTATTTGCAGTGTTTCTTCTCTCATGTCCCACTGACATGGATTCAGCAACATGAACCCATATGTTACAGGAAAGGAAAGAATAAGTCAGTGGAGCACATCAGGGAAGGGTACGGAAGCGGTCAGCTTTATCACTCAGCAGATGCTACATGTGGGGCGAGGTGAGGTGGACCTGACTGGATTTCACGGCACACTTAATTGGTCACCATCAATTATCCACTCTCTTCTCTTGGTTCCCTGTCACAGACTCTTTCTCAAGCCTCACGGGACCATTGTCGAAATCTGCGTGGATGCATGACCCCTGAGCACTCAACCCAGAGAGGAAAGCCAGCTCTGACAACATGGCTGCACACTGGTTTGTCAGTGTCAGAATTAAAATAATTCTTCCCTTTTTGCTCCAAGGATGCCCCTCCTTGAAGATCACGTCACACCTGCCCTGGCTGAACCTTTGATTAAAGGCAGGGCTTGTTTTCAATGCGGGGATGTGCTAACTTCTGTCACTGTCCATTGTATCTTTCAAGCCTGGGGCTGGTGGCACTTGTACATTTCCCTCTTGCATGTGTTGCTTGGGGTGTACACTGAAACCTGGCAACATTGCTCTCTGACTGACAGTTTCAAAGGTGGGAGCATGCCACATGGGATTTTTCCCTATCTGGTCACACAGGGACTGTGTAATATATAACCACCGGGAAGAGATGAGAGGCAGAGATGACCTCCTGACCTGCAGACTCACCTCCCCAGAGCCCACCTGCGCTTCCCTGTATCTCAGCACCAGAGCTTCAAGCTGGTCCTCATTTAGGGCATAGACTAATGTGACATGTTGACATTCGGCCACTGTCATCACAATAAGGGCCCCACACACCCTGGAGGGGGCCAGTCTGGCATGCTAGGGGCATTGCATTCTGTTATTCTGAATGGTGACCTTCTGATTCTGTCACTCCAGAGGATGCCTCTGGTCACCACTCCTGCCTTGTGAGATGCCTTTGATGTTGGTGTGCAGAACTGTCTCACAAAGACAGGAGCAGGGGAGCTGAGAGCTAATGGAAAAGACCAGGGAACCATGACTGGAGTAGAAGGAGCCACCTCAGCCTTTCTTGTCATGTTCTCCCCAGAATCAGGAACAGTGGCAAATGGAGTCTGGGGTTGGGGCCTGAGTCGTAACACAAATCTATAACACACACACACACACACACACACACACACACACACACATTGATGTATAGGACACATACACTGGCTGGTTTTGTATGTTAATTTGACATAAGTTGGAGTTATCACAGAGAAAGGAGTTTCAGTTGAGGAAATGCCCTCATGAGATCCAGTGGTAAGTCATTTTCTCAATTAGTGATCAAGGGGGGAGGGCCCCTTGTGGGTTGGGCCATCCCTGGGCTGGTAGTCCTTCCTGGGTTCTATAAGAAAGCAGGCTGAAGCTTTGCACAGTGGCATATCATAGCCAATGAGGCTTATCTGAGGCATGATTGTTGCTAATTAAAAGAAAGCAAGCTGAGCAAGCCAGGGGAAGCAAGCCCGTAAGCAGCATCCCTCCATGGCCTCTGCATCAGCTCCTGCCTCCAAGTTCCTGCCCTGCGTGAGTTCCTGTCCTGACTTCTTTGGTGATGAACAGCAATGTGGAAGCGTAAGCTGAATCAACCCTTTTCTCCCCAACCAGTTTCTTGGTCATGATGATTTGTGCAGGAACACAAACCCTGACTAAGACAGTGTGTGTGTGTGTGTGTGTGTGTGTGTGTGTGTGTGTGTGTGTGTGTGTGTGTGTGTATGTGCGCGCGCGCGCATGCTACTGTGATCCCTGACCGCAGAATCTGAGGGACCCGAGAATGATGAGCCCTGTGTACCGGGGACGAGGCTGCAGACAGGTGGACTGCAGTCAACTGCAGGACAAACACCCCCTGTACTTGTGAGTCCCACTGCCCTGGGCTCCACTCTATGCTGAGATCCTTTGGTTTGCTCCAATGAATGAATGTATACCAAGAGTAGAAGGAAGCAAGTCCAGCCCTTGTGCTGTGATTTTCTCAACATCCAAGAAATCAGTGAGTGCCTGCAACACAGCAGACAGAGTGAGAAGCTACATAACAGACAGTCACATGTGGGGAAGCTTGTGTGTTCACGTCTGAGGCCACACTAGGCTGTCTCCACTGCAGGCTGTCATTTGCTATTTGCCTCTTTCTTTTACCAAAGTGCCCTGCACAAGAATGGTTTCTCCCACCCCTTGGTCTCTCTGCTAAGTTCCAAAACATTCCATTCTTTGAATCAGGCATCCCCAAATAACTATCTGTATTATCCTCGCTTAGCAAGTAAGGAAACTGAGGCTCTGAAAAGTAGATTATCTTACAACCCAGGTCAGAGTCAGGAGATCATAGAGGATGCCTAGGGGTACACTTGGGCTCCATGCACTGAATCCTTTCCTGGTGCTGCCTGGGCTCTTTTAAAATGGTGGGTGGATTTGGGGTGACACTGTGTACTGATAAAAGGCTGGTCTTTAGGATGAGGCCTCTAAAGGGCAAAGCTCAACTCCCACCACCTGAAAGATGGAGGAAAACCCTATTTCCCATGAGTTACTGAGCATATAATCAGAGTAAATCTCACACAGTAGCAGAGATGGTAATTAGGTTTCCAAACCTTCTAAATCCCGAGGAGAGAGGAGCCTGCAATGCAGGTGCATTGAGCAGGGCACAGACTGAGGGTTTGGAATCTGACTGGTTTATACTGACTAGTCTCCAGGTGGACTTCCACTCACTCAACTTCCCCATGGGAAACCAGCTCGGCTTCTTGCTACTGTTTAGAAAAGGAGGTCAAGTCCCAGGCTGACAGAATGAAAATAATACTAGAGATGTCAAAGGATTTTCCTGTCAAGGGGCTGCCGGCTCACATGTTCTTCTAATGAGCTTCATAGAGGGAGGCCTGACTGAAGCTGTCTCTAACCAGTGCTTGCCGGGTACCAAGTGGCCACACAGGGAGAGCATTGGTCACACAGAAATCTACTAGCAAACACCCCATTCAGTCTGTGGGGCAGCACTGTCTCAGCCTCCCCCTTGGAGGGTCTATCCAGACTTATCCAGGATGGCTTCCTAATTGCCACAAATGCTTGCTCTAGAGAACAGCAAGTACACAGTAGGTACTCAATACATGCTTGCCAAATGAATTGTGCTTATTGCACTGCTCAAAGCCATCCCCTTATTGATTGTTCATCGTCAAGAGGCAAGGGTGGGTGGCTTTATTAAGAGTTGCACAATATCTGGAGAGATTCCTGTCTCCCTTTAGGCTTGATTTTTCACTACAAGTAATAAAGCTATTTAAACAAGTGGCTGGTTGGAAGAACGGTTTTCTGAGCTGGGTGGAAGCCAGGGCCACATAAACTTGCTGGACCAATAGGCTCTCCAGTTGCTGGGAAGTTCTGGGAATACATTGTTTATTCTAGCTTGTTCTGCTGCTGTGCTGAACATAATCACTAAAACAACTTAGGTGAGGAAAGGGCTTGTTTCATCTTATACTTCCAGGTGAGAGGTCATCACTGAGGGAAGTCGGGGAAGGAACTCAAACAAGAGCTTAAAGCAGAAACCATGGAGGAAGGCTGCTTGCAGAACTGCTTACCACTTTGTGCTTAGCTAGCTTTCGATATAGCACCCACAGAGGAAGGATGGTACCCACAGAGAGCTGAGCCTACCTGCATCAACTAACAACCGAGACAATCCCTATCGACACACCCACAGGCTGATATGATCTAGGTAATCCTTTTGTTTAGACTCCCTTCTCAGGTGACCGTGCGGTGTGTCGAGTTGCCAGTTAAAGCTTACTAGGACAAACACAAAGAGGAATGGATGCCCCTACCTTCATGAGGTTCTCCTCAGTTCCTCTCTTAGAACCCTTCTCTGTGCTCTAAGCTGACCCTTGCTGCCTGTGTGCAGAGTATGTTCTAGAGCATTACATCTGTCCCACCATTGGGGAAACATGTGTTCGTGAGCTTGGGTAAGACCTAAGGCTCGTGACGATGTCATGGCTCAATCTCAACCCTCGGCCTAATTTCTTAAGAGCTGAGAATGTTTTGGCAGTTTTGTTGGGCCCCATAGTATACTCTTAGACTTATAGAGTAAATAAGTAAGTGTTTATAAAAACCTACATTCACAGCCCTATTTCCCACATGGACTATACACATGCTTTTCTCTATTAATATATTTGTGCAATAAAAAGGATCAACCAATACGAATTACCACCTTTTAATTAAGTAGCATCTATAGTTTATATTAAGGTTGGTTCCCTACAGTGCAGTCCACAGGGCTTGACAAATGAATCCTGACAGAGCCCACAGCTGTAACCCCACACAACAAAACCACCATTTGGAATGCTGTGATTTGCTTGCTCAGGAAACCAGGATCCAAAAAGCACATGAAATATCCCACAAATAGAATCTCAAGATCCATGGTTTTACTGGGTTCCCATCACTTCATCTGTTTATGGATTGACTTAGTTGGTGTTTCTATTGCTGTGATGAGACACCATGATCAAAAGGCAAGTTGAGGAGGAAAGGGTTTATTTGGCTTACACTTCCATATCACTGTTCATCATCAGAGGAAGTCAGGACTGGAACTCAAACAGGGCAGGAACCTGGAGGCAGGAGCTGATGCAGAGGCCATGGAGGGTGCTGCTTTCTGGCTTGCTTCCCCTACCTTGCTCAGCCTGCTTTCTTATAGACCCCAGGACCACCATCCCAGGGAAAGCACCACCCACAGTGGAGTGGGCTTTCTCCCATTAATACCTAATTAATAAAATGCCTTACCAACAGATCTTATGGAGGCATTTTCTCAATTAAGGTTCCCTCCTTTCAGATAGCTCTAGTTACCTGTATGTCAAGTTAACGTAAGATTGGCTAGCTGTCTGTGACTGTCTGTTCACAGCAATAGCCTACATAACTGTGGCTGTCAACCTGGAAAACCAACCAGGTCTTTTGCCTTTGTGGCTGGAGTGGAACAATTGTCTGGTGCCTCATTGGTTTTGAGGTCAATAGTTCCCTCTTGGTACTTAGTAGTGAGACATGACCATAATCACCCATCCCTATGTCCTGATAGAGTTAACACACAAAGCAGCCTCTTGGAAATGCTGGCAATCATTTGGTCGGCAGCATTCTCAGGACCCCAGAGCACCTCCCCCCTTTGGTTTCTCTGATGAGTTGCTATTATTTATGTCCTGATGCTTCACACGTAGCAACATTCTGACAGGAGATGCATGTGGGGTCTTCCCCTAGCTCCTGCAAGCTCACCCTGAACCCTTGGAGATTCCTGCCTGAGGAAGACAATGTTTTGTTGACCTT
>CM052701.1:2890400-2911638 GCA_028551405.1 Uromys caudimaculatus
CATCCCATCAAACACAACCGACTCTCTCCTCGGCAAGAGCCACGACACAGAAAAAGAAATGGAAATTAAACCGAAATGGAAGGAGCAGAGGTAGATTTGGATGCTATCTGTACAGGTCAGCCCGGTAGCCACGGGATTAGAGAGGTCTGTGGGAAAGTAAAGTAGTCTTAATTTTAGGTTCCTCAAATGAACCAGGTTATCTACAAATGGAAAAATCCCTCAGAGTGGAGTGTTCCATAATAATGCATTTAAAGGTGGTCATTTTATGCAGGTTTATCTTGGCTTTATATTAAGTGTGCACCCCAAGGTTAATGCAAACATTTGAAGAGTTAGACTGGGGACCAAAATGTGGAATGAGGAGAGGAATGGAGGGGCCATGCCTTCCGTGGGACTGGATGATCAGAGAGGCAGGTGTAAGGATGAGGTGTATCCCTGGCACCCCAAGAACTGTTTAGAGATGAGTCTGAGGTCAGTCCACAAAGAGCAGGACACATGCCTTTTGTCAAAGCTCCTAGGGTTGGGCCAGGATCTATCTTATAACCTAAAATGAAAATTTGCTTTAGAGAATTATTTACTAAATTTACTTATTTAGAGGAAGGTTCTGGAGGAGGGCCTCACACTCAAGAAAGGGCACAAGGTGTACCTTCCTCTTCACACAGTGCTGGGGCTCCCAGTGGTGTCAGGAATCTGGGAGTAAAAAGCATTCAAGCCATTTAAAGAGAGAAGCTGGATGGCCTACTTATCCACACAGATGCTCTGAAGAATGCCCTTGGCTTTCTCATGTTAACCAGATAGGTCACACACACCCAGACATCCTGTTGATGGTTAGGGGCACCATGATACAAATATATAGCCTGAGGTAAGATATCTAGGAAGGACTCTGAGGGGCACAATGTTGGGGAATGATGCTAACGTGATGTCAGTGTCTGTGTGTGCAAGTGTGCAAAGGAATGTGAGTGTGTGACAATGTGTGGCTGTGCAAAGGAGTGTGAGTGTTGCAACAGTGTGAGTGTGCAAAGGAGTGTGTGTGATGGTGTGTGCCAGTGTGCAAAGGTGTGAGTGTGTGACAGTGTGTGTGACTCTGCAAAGGAGTGTGAGTGTCTTTGACAGTGTGTTTGTGTGAATATGCAAAGGAGTGTGACTGTGTGTCAGTGTGCATACAGGTGTGCAAAGGACTGTGTGCACCAGTGTGTGCCAGTGTGCAAAGGGGTGGGAGTGTGTGACAGTGTATGTGACTTGCAAAGGAGTGTGAGTGTATGATAGTGTTTGTGCGCAAGTGTGTAAGGGAGTGTGAGTGTGTGTGAAAGAGAGTGTTATGTAGTGTGCATATGATGACCTGCGAGAACATGTCTGTGTGTGTGTGTGTGTGTGTGAGAGAGAGAGAGAGAGAAAGAGAGAGAGAGAGAGAGAGAGAGAGAGAGAGAGAGAATGTGTGACACATGAGTACTTATGTTAGTGTATGTGTGTAATGAGTGTGTGTGTATTGGGGGTCAAGGATATGTTCAGTAGGATAAAGGGACTCAAGAGATATGTGTGGCTGGGGGGCTAGGATGACAGATGCGAAGAGTATGGGGGAGAAGTAGTCCCAACAGCAAGGAACAGCCAGCGACTTTGGAAATGGAAGGGGATTTCTCCAGTGTTCTCAGTGCTCAATTATTAACTTTCTCACATACTTTCAGTACATCCAGGTTCAGGCTACTCTCAAGAGGAGATGGAGCTAAACTTCCCTGTAGAGAACGATCTGCACTCCATACTCGTTTTAGAAAATTCAAGACCAACAGCTATTGAAAATAAAGCAAAAACGTTAGGTCTGTGCTGCCCTTCAGCTTTTGGGGTTGTTAATTCAGGCAATCAGTATGTAAGGCTTGAAGCTCTCAAGATTTGTAAAATATTTATGAGACGATAAAGGCAAGTCAGAGAATCCAGTCACCAGTCTGTTAAGTAAGGAAATGGAGACAGAGCTAATGGTTTTGTTACTTGGTTTCCTTTTGTATCAGACGCAGGGCAGACCAACAAGATGGCCGACTTTGTTACAGCTTGTCAAGGAGAGAGCATCAGACGCTTCTCTGACTATGGTACAGAGATGCCCATGGGTTGGGTTTTTAAGGGAGAATCCACATCCTGCTTCATGTTTGGGTTCTAAACAGCTCTACAGCAGAGCGGGTGAGTGGGGTGGGATGTGTTTGATGTAGAGACTTTGCTAGAAGGTTCAGATGCTTCTCTCCCTGTCGATCAAGCAGCCCTGAGATAGGGCTGATGAGCCAGCCTGTGGCTGATGCCTGTCAGCCCAGATTTCCATCAGCCCTCCTCAGCACCTTCTGCCTTTAGAAGGCTGTGTTAGGGCCCTGTGATATTTCTCACTGGAATGTGATGATTCATGCTTATTTCGGAGCAGAGAGAATATTTACCTTCTCAAAGCAATCACAGATCCGAGATAGTTAAAGTAAATTTTGTATTTCACCCTGGCAAATAAATTTATAGGAAATACAATTATTTATAATTGCGTTACACACTACAGTAAATAACAGAATTGAATGACTTAGAGAGAACGTGTCAGCTAGCCATACAAATCCCGGCTATTTTTAGAGGCAACCGAGGGCTGTAGGCACTGCTGGGTGGCTACGACGCCTTGAAGAACCAGGGGGTTGTTTTCTGCTGAGCAGTCTGGATGACCCCTGCCTACTCATCGTCTCATGCCGAGGCACAGCACTTGGTTGTCAATCAGCCATTCAAGCCGTTTGAAGAGACCCCAGTGCCTTCTTTTAGGATGACTTCCCACAGTTATTCTCTGAGCAATTCTCAATATATCTGAAGTCTATATATCGCTCCAGGTCCCTAAATCCAAGAGATTCACATAATCTCAGAAAGGCTGAGAACCTATAGAAAGATCTGTATTCTCAGAGCACATCCATTACCACAAACCTGAGACTCACATGTCCCTCCTGCAACACTCTTCCACCTGGTCCCCTGGCACTTGGAGAGAAGAGCCCACATGGGACGGATCCCCATACCCTTGCCTGATTCTCCGGGGCCACACACTCCAGCTCGGCTCACCAGGCTCAGAAGGAGCTCCCAGCCAGTTGTTTGGCAAAACCACAATCTATTACCACACCTAGGGACTAAAACTCTCACTTTGAAACTGGTTTGCTTCCTCCAGGATTGTCAGTAGGTCGGATAAAGGATCTGGCTGACTGTCTATTCACAAGGACGCTGTATCTGTGTCTGAAATGTGCAAGGCTTCTTCCCATAGCCACTGCATTTCCTGATTGATTGATGTATTCTGATCTTAGGGCCAAGACCCAGACAGCAACACAGATGTACTTTCTAGGGCAAGAAGTGTCCTGCTTTGTGTCCATGGCTGTTCCTGTGAATGCCTTCACACATGGGCATATTCCACCCTGTTGAGAGTCTGGACTACAGAGCCAGCGCCTCATACCATGTGGACTGAAAACCCACAAGTGACACAGGGGCTCTGATCTCAGGTAACTGTCCTCAGCTACCACAAGCAGTGATTTTCATGATGCACTGCCAGCTGGCACGTCACTTTGCCCATAAAATTCCTATGATTCGCTTGCCCTCGAATAGCAATCGGGATGCTAACACAGGTGTAGAACTTGGTCATCTTTTAACTGTAAGGCCTTGTGCATGCTGTTGGAACTGGCAAGTCTGCCTACACTCCTCCATACTTCCATCTTCTCACCTGTAAACTGAGTCACTGCAGACCAAGGCACCTCTGCGTATGGGTCAGGCATAGGGCTTAGGTGAGCATGAGGGTCATCCTGGTGCTTAGAGACAGCCATGGCTTCAGCCTCTCAGGAAGTCGCCATTCTGGAGATGGAGCCTGGATCCCTCTGATAGTATCTGTTTTGGAGACAGAGGCTAGCTCTCCTCTGACAAAGCTTGTTTCCCTCTGGCAGTCTGCATTCTGGAGACAGAGCCTGGCTCCCCATACCCACTTTCAGCTGGAATCAGCTTTGAACTTTGAGCTGAGGATGCTGAGAGCTGTGTGAGATGACAGGGTCCATAGGAAAAACTGTAGCTTCTACCATGCCTTGCTCTGCCTCTCCAGAACATTGTCAGGAAGCCAGCTGCCACTGTATACTTGCAGAAGACCCTGGGGAGAGAGCCTGAGACCTCTAGTCTGAGTCCACACAGGCACCATCATCCCTGAGCATGCCTCAGTCTCTCAGAAGAAGGGCTTAGCTGGAAGCGGAGGTTCAGCCTCTTTGTAGCCATAGCCTTGGCCAGATTCAGCTTCCTGTGCTTCTCTGAGTCTCTGACCTTCAGGAACTGTTCAAGGTCATGCCTGCTGAATGCAGCAGCACCCTTCTGAGCTTGAGACTAATTTGTCATCAACTGATAATTGATACAGATGATGGTATGGCCCCTTTAAGATGGCAGGTTGAGTGTTGTTAATTTTTGAGATTATACCTATTTTTTAAAATTTCCCATTTGTCAGCAAGTCAACACCATCTGTCAAATCAAGGCTCTGTGTATACACATGAGTTCATGTGTACATTCGATAACTGAACACACACGTGTGTTTCAAGTGAGTTACAACTTTATTTGTAGATGAATCGAACTAGAACTAAACGCTGAGATTTGTGACTCAGGGCAGGTGACACAGCTCCTCTGTCTTTTCTTTCCAGCTGTAAATTTGGTTTAGGTTAGGCAAGTTCCATGTCTCATCACTTACCTATTACTGTTGCTGGCAGAAGAAAGTAGTCTTGGGCCAGCGTCATCACGATGCACATAGGAGATGCACATAGGGCCAGTGTCATCGCGATGTACATAGGAGGAGCTTTGGACTCTTGTCTGCTCATCAGTGAGATGTTTGCTTTCTTCCAGGGGTCTCATCCATCTCAGGGCTTAAGATGATGTTCGGAGTAACAGCCAGGGATTGGAGGTTATCCTTGTGCTCCCTATTCAGAGCCCTTCAGGCAGCATCCACACAGACACCAAGGCTACTCTTCCATCACTCCCATTTGCAGGTAAGGAAGCTGATGCTTCAGAAACAGAAGCATCTAAACCAGGTCCTCATAGGTCTTAAGTCATCCCAGATGCAACCTAGCTGTTAGAAACCTTAACATGACAAGGTGAGGGCCAGGGGTGTCAAGTTCCTTTAGGGTCTCCAGAAAAAAAAGACAAGAGGAGGCTGTACAAATGTGACCTAGGTCAGGAAAATGCAAGGTGACCTACTCTGTAGGGTCTGAAGGAGAGCCACAGCCAGATCACAGCCTCCAGTGAGCCAAGAGAAGATTAACTATGAACTCAGATGCTATACCTTTAATACTCACAGAGTCTGGCGGGGACTGAGCAGTAGCCTGGCTGAGCCCAGTAGATAACATGTCTACAATTCATGACATGATCATCAGAAGAACATTCTTTCCATTTGATCCCCCAATCTGCTGCTGGACATCGTCATGGGGACAGGAACAGGGACAGGGAGCAGCTGAATTCTGCATTCTTATGACAGGTGGATTGGAGCAAGAAGCTATGTCTAAATTAGGGGTGCATGTGCTAATTGTTAAGTATGAAGTGTTGGGCAGAGTTTGGGTAAGAAGAAATAGCCAGAGACAGAAAAAAAAAAAAGCTATGCTTCTTTGCCTATCTTGGTCTGTGGTAAGTGGTGTGGTAAGAACTGTATCACAAACTTTTCCTGGTAATCATGACATAAGTGCCATCCAGTTCCTTACAGAACTCCAGTCACCCCAGCACACTGATTCAACCCAGTCCAAGTCAGAGGCAGCATCTGACTGGGTCTTCCAAGTCTTCTCGTATCTTTGAGCACACGCGGGCTGCTAACCATGGGTAGAGTCGAGCCTTCGGTTCTCACTGGGATTTCAACCACTGCATGATCACTCCCAAAGGTAGAGGCTTAATAAAAAGATATGACTGCTTTCTTCCTGGGATGGGTGTGCCTCAGCACAAGTCAGGAGGAGTTAGAGTGTAGAGCTGTGTTAGGGAGGAATCTCCATCAGATGCAGAATGTATGTACATACCAAGAGAGAAATTCACTGGGTAGGGTTATGTGGCACAGGATGTGTCAAGAAGAAAAGACTGTATGTATCCCAGACAGACTGAGAATCCAGAACCTGCTTCGTTCTTGAAACTGGACAAGCCAGGAGGCCCAGTGTGGGGCTGCTAGTCAGGAAGATTCTTGCTGGCACTCAGCCCAGGCTTGAAGGCTGAGCAGCTGGAACCTGATGTGAACGGGAGATGATAGTGGTGGTGGTGGCAGGAGGCAGCAGGAGAGAGTCAGGTGGCACTGCTACTTCCTAGCACCTCTTCATATCTGGGTCACCTTGCAGGAGGGTGCCAACGACACTGAGGGCAGGTCTTACCCTCTCAGCTAATCCTCACACACATGCCCAGAGGTGTGTCTCCCAGGTGACTCCAGATTCCATCTAGTTGACAGACAAAGGTTTGAGCAAGAGAATACAAATGCTCCTCCTGCAACCCACTCCTTCGCTCCCCAGGTGCACTTGCCACTCAGGGGACATTTTCCCAGAATGCTGAGCGTATGATTCAGTGTATGTTTTGCTTTCATTTAGGGCCAAGAGCTAAACCTGGAGGTCAAGAAATGCCCCATCTTTCTGTTGCTGTCCTTAATTAGTCAGTATAAACCCATGCGTTGTGAAACTAATAGACTATGAACCATCAGTACAGGCCATTTTCAGAGCTGGGATTACAGCAGAACAGCTCTTGACCAGACCAGCAGCATGACCTTCCACCACTGGCTGAGCTTTGAAGAACTGTAAGGCACACACGCCTAAGAGAGTGTAAGAGAACATTGTCAAGTGGTAATTAAACAAGGCTGTCCCGAGCATGACATCACACCGATTCCCTTGACTTGATAATTAACATGGTCTGGTGTTATTTCTTTCCTGCAGTCAGTTACTAGGAAAAATGCTTTTGGTGAAGCAAAGGTACATGTCAGGGTTGTGTTGGTGGTTGCTGTCATCTCCTAGGTGAAGCCTGAGGATCAGAGTGAATGTTCAGAGAAGGTGGGGACCTCCTCCTGTAAAAAGCACAGGTCCCCCTGTGAGCAAGGATAGAGGCTAGTGTTTGTACCTTTCTATGCCTGCCTGCATCATCCTGCTGACAACAAGCAGACCTGCCCATTCCTAACGTAACTGGTTATTTCTGCAAGCTGTAGGAGAGTACCCTATTAGAAATTATGGTTATTCTGCATGCGTGTGGTATATATTTGAACATGGTCTCCTCTGTGTGTTTGTTCATGTGTGTGCATACTCGTGTGTGTGCTTGGCAATCAGAGGTCAATGTCGGGTATTTTTCTTTTCTTTTCTTTTCTTTTCTTTTCTTTTCTTTTCTTTTCTTTTCTTTTCTTTTTTCTTTTCTTTTCTTTTCCTTTCCTTTCCTTTCTTTCTCTTTCTCTTCCTTCCTTCCTTCCTTCCTTCCTTTCTTTCTTTTTTTTCTTTCTGTCTTTTTTTTTTTTTAGCTTTCACTAAAGCTGGAGATTGGGCTAGAGAGACAGTTCAGTGACAGAGAGCACTGGCTACTCTTTCAGGGGACCCAGTTTTGATTCCTAGAGCCTTCATATCTGCCTGTAACTATAGTTCCAGGGGCTCTGACGCCCTCTCCTGTCTTCCACCGGTACTAGACATGCAAGCAGTGTACAGATGCACATGCAGGCAAAGCACTCACACGCATACAAGTAAATGTAAACACTTTAAAACGCAAAATAACTAAGAAAGCCTGGAACTCACTGAGTGCTGACTGGCCTGCCTGTAAATCCTGGAATCCTCTTGTCTTTATGGACCAACTCTGGGATTTTGGGCAGAAGTCACCACAGCCACCTATGTGGGGGTTGGAGATTCAAACTCAGATCCGCCTGCTTGTGCAGCAGGCTCTGTACCCACAGAGCCCTGAGCCATGTCCCCTGCCCCATGGTCATTCTAGTCTAAGAGTCAAATAAAGAGAGCTGTGGACCTTGCTCATCTCCATGTGCTCTCTGTGCTTATAAACACTGGCGCTCCCATGGGATATGGGATTGCTGGCATCATGGTGGAGCCAATGGGGTTGAGC
Organism: Uromys caudimaculatus; assembly: GCA_028551405.1. Classification (NCBI taxonomy): domain Eukaryota; kingdom Metazoa; phylum Chordata; class Mammalia; order Rodentia; family Muridae; genus Uromys; species Uromys caudimaculatus. The sequence goes on from CM052701.1 coordinate 2,898,450, forward strand.
TTCCTATCAGTGACCTTCCCAAATATTGATAGGGTTTCCAGGTCTAGAAGGCAATGATGGGGGTGTTGGCAGTTGTGATGGCAGAAGTTGCAATTGCTGGGGCAAAAGCAGCTTACTTTTGGTAATGTTTACCTTTCTTAAACTCTTTGCTATCCTAAGGGCAAATGGCCCTGGTTTCTGGTAATTAACTCCTGCTGGGTTTTAGTAAGTGCACTAGCTGGCCAGAGAACTCATTAACTCTTTGAACCAGAGAAAAGAGAAAGAAAAGGAATGCTTTACTCACACAGACCACACACACACACACACACACACACAGGGTGAAGTGGGAAATGGCTGCACCCATGCATTTGGATGGATGGATGGATGGATGAATGGATGGATGGATGATGGATGGATGGATGAGTGGATGGATGGGTAGATAGGTGTTTAAATGGATGGATGGATGAATAGATGAATAGAGGGATGGAAGATGGGTGGATGGATGAATAAAAGGATGGATGGATGGATGGATGGATGGATGGATGGATGGATGGAGCCATCCTCATAGATAAAACGTTACACAAAAGGGGAGTTACAAATGGATGCTGGTAGTTAGTTCAAAGTAGTGTTTCATTCTATAAGCTCATTATCAGTTCAAAGCAACAGTTTCACATGGCCTTGCTTTATCATAGTACACACCTGTGGCCTCATCCTTGGCTCTGACCTAGAATGAATGTTTTTCCTTGATCAAAAATTTGTCCCAAGCCTATTTCTCTTTTTAGTGTAATTATGAAAGTTCATTGTATTCCTTATTAGGCAGTCTTTACTTACTATCATGAAGAGCGGGCATGTTCTATTCTTGATTCTAACTTTATTACATCTTTCTGGCAAATAACTAAAGCCATTTTTCTTAAAACTTTCTTTCTAAATTTATTAGAATCAATTCAGGAATTTTATAAAATCATTAATTCATCGAAATAGTAGTAATTTATGAAAGTTTTCTTGATGTTGATCTGCAAGAAGTCTGCTCAATAGGGTGGGCTAATGCCCAAGAATCTTTAGACTATGTAATAGTGACAGGAAAGGCATATCCGCTGCAAGAAGCAATCCTGGGATGAAGTCTCTTGGGACTTGCCTCCCAGAGCTCACCCATTGCAGACCATGCCAAACAGTGGGCCACCTCCAGACAAGTCATCCCCTAGCCTTAGCCTCTCCCAGATGACTCCTGACAGTCACCTAGGCGAAGAGCTGTTTGCAAGCCTGGTTTCACAGCAGCATTTGCATATGCAGCATGTCTTACCTCTTCCTTCTCTTGTCCTGTACATGTGCATGCTGGTTCAGTCCTCCTGGATTGTCTAAATAGGTGGACAGCAATAACACAAAATATTATCCTAGAGCAGCAGAGGCCTGACTGTCGAAGACCATGGAAGAGACACAGTCCCATCCTCATAGCTTCTTGTCCCAAAGACAGGAACATAGATCTAGTTGTTAAATGAAGAGCAGAAAAATGATGGAGTCAGGGATGGTAGGATCAAGCCAGGAGACAATGCCTCAGACAGCCTGGGAAGCCGGCCTCTCTTTATGTTCCCCTTTATTTAAGTGATATCTGTCCATGTCCACCCTCTAAAGATCCCACAAAACCCTCTACTGTACAAACAGCCTCCAGTTCAGCACGGGCCTCTCTCACGTGGACCACTCCAGGGAGTGGAGCTCTTGAACTTCTCTGAGAAGAAGGCATGTAACTAAAACCCAGGAAACCCCCGCCCCCTTCCAGGAGGCAAGGATGGATGCTCTGCTGGTCCAGGGGAGCGGCATGGTGTGTACAGGTGAGCTTGCTTTCAGAATTCTCTAATGCATAAGGGCTGAAGTGGAGAGCCATGTTCACTGATGCTATAATTGGACACGAGGATTTTTGACATTCCAGGGGCCTGATTCATGAACATGCATTGGCTGTGGTGGTAAGACTGGCAAATTTCCTTACAAAGAAAGACATGGGCAGGTAGATGTGGAGGTCCGCCCTGTGCAGCCTCCCTAGATATGGCTACCCTAGAAGCCAGGGTCTTGGGTATTCTGAGATATGGCTTTCCTGTCTAGCTCCCCACCAAAATCCCAGCTTGAATCCCTTTGACATGGAATTTGCGAGATGTTTTGATGGAATTAGCTTCTATTATTTCACAGTTTCCCTAAACAGCCCCCTGACAAAGTGGATCAAAGTGCTAACCTCCTAAGTTACTGTCACAAAGCTCCCCAAAACTGATGGCCTAAAGAGCAAAAATGTGTTGTCCTACACATTGGAAGGTTAGAAGTACAAGATCACCTTCAGCAGGATTAGCTCCTCCTCCTTCTCCTCCTCCTACTCCTCCTCTTCCTCCTCCTCCTCTTCTTCTTCAACTACACTCCCTTCTTCCCTCCTCCCTCCTTCCTCCTCCCTCCTTCCTCCTCTCTCCTTCCTCCTTTCTCCTTGTACCCTTCCCCTCCTCCTCCTTTGGCTCCTCTTTCTTCTCTTTACACTCTTCTTTCTTCTTTGTAATTCATACGCTCTCATTGTGTACAATGGGCTCCACTAAAACTCCAGGCTTTCTTCCACTTCCCTTTCATCCAGCCTCAGCACTGCACTGCTAGGTTTTCTTGTGAATGCCACATAGCCAGGAAGGCCGAGTCTTCAGAGGCCTCTCCTGAACTGCAGATGGCTGAGTTCCCTCTGTGTCTTTGCAGGAACACCTGTCTGTGGCACAATGTCCACATTTCATAAAGGCCCCAGCCATGATAGATTAAGGTCCCTGTCTTAGTCAGGGTTTTCATTCCTGTACAGACATCATGACCAAGAAGCAAGTTGGGGAGGAATGGGTTTATTGAGCTTACTCTTCCACATCACCAAAGGAAGTCAGGACTGGAACTCAAGCAGGTCAGGAAGCAGGAGCTGATGCAGAGGCCATGGAGGGATGTTTCTTATTGGCTTGCTCCCCTGGCTTGCTCAGCTTGCTCTCTTATAGAATCTAAGACTACCAGCCCAGGGGATGGTACCACCCACAAGGGGCCCTCCCCCTTGATCACTAATTGAGAAAATGCCTTACAGCTGGATCTCATGGAGGCATTTCCTCAAGGGAGGTTCCTTTCTCTGTGATGACCCCAGCTTGTGTCAAGTTGACACACAGAACTAGGCAGGACAGGTCCCCAAGGGTGACCTTGCTGAATCTGTACCACACTGTCAATGTCCCAGTTCTGCATTCTGAGGGCCTGTGGACTTTGAACTTGTGCATGCTCTGCTTTACCCATGAAAGTCGAATGAAGTCAAAGGAGGATGTCCTCATGTGGCCAGTTTGTACGTAGTTGCTGGGCAACTGCAGAGGAGGCTGCAGTGCTGAGACCCACCCCTGCACACAGCAAGTCCACCCTTGCACACAGTGAGTCCACCCCTGCAGGCAGCAAGTCCACCCCTGCACGCAATGAGTCCACCCCTGCACCCAGAGAGCCTACCCCTGCACACAGAGAGTCCACTCCTGCACGCAGCGAGTCTACCCCTGCACCCAGCGAATCCACTCCTGCATGCAGCTGTGTGACACACAAGAAGACGAAGCCAACACTCAGTTGAGGCAAAATTTTTCATTTTTACAAAACGTTTTAAATTGGACAGTTTTTCTCATGTGCACTAAAAATTTTAAAGACTTTTATTTACTTATTTACTTATTTGCTCCTCCCCCCTTCAGATCCAGGAGAAAACAGGACCAAACACTAAACTCAAAACTTGCCTCTGTTTCTGAGCTGAAAATGCTGGCTGATTGCAATATGCAGGATGTGTGAAAATGTAGGCTGGAGAGATGGCTCACTCAGCAAAGCATTGGCCCTGCCAGTGCGAAGACTGAGTTTGATCTCTAGAACCCACCTTTTTTTTAAAAAAAAAAAAAAAGCCAGGCATGGTGGATGTACAATTGCAAATTCTGCCCTGGGAAGCAGAACAATGTGGTTCTCTCAAGCTTGTTCAATAGCATAGGTTACTTGGTGAGCTCCAGGCCAGAGAGAGAAAGAGAGAGGAGAGAGAGAGAGATTGGAACAATGTCACTCCCAGGACACAGACACAGACATTCACATGCATCCCCCACACACATGTACCTACATGAACACATGCACACAATGGATGAAAACATGTCACAGAAGCTATGAATAATAGCCTCACAGTGAACTGGATCAAGTCTCCCAGCTTTCTGAGAACCAGTTTCTCCCAGAGCCCACTGTTTGCTGCCTTATCTCCCCTGCATTTGGCTTCCTACCGTATAATGGGGAATTAGTTGAAACACATGGAAACATCCTTTGAGCAGGTGCACGAACCCGGCAGCCGGTGTTGAAATGACAGCTGAGGCGTGAAAGCAAACACCAGTGGATAAATGTGTGTGTAATTTTAGAGTTAATAATCATGGTGCATAATTTTCTTTGGAAGAAGGGCTTATAATAACGTTTTTAGAAAGTGCCAAGCAAAGTAATGACACAGTTGGCAAGCCACAAAAACGGAACAATTTGGCAAATGCCTCATTAGCCAAGTTCCCGGGTCAGGGCAAGGCTTTTATTTTATTTAAATCAGAACATTAAAATTTCCAAATACTTTTTATTTTATGGGTTTATAATTTTTCTTAGAATTACAATCTTGCTTGCTAATGTGATGCTTTAAAATGTGGTCCTTTAAGTCAACTTGGTTTCTGTGACAGGAATGTCTCATCCATGAATGCTAAAGGGAATTGATTCAAGCAAAGTAAACAAACCAGCACTTCTAGACTTGTTCTCCAAGAGCTGGAAACATTGTGTCCAGCTCTAGGGATACTAGATGCCAGCGCTCACATCAACAACACCATGGCAGCTACTGAGCTAATTGTGGGAGAAATCACCTTGAAGACCAGGGTGGGATTTTCTATATTTTGGAGAAGTACTTTTGGTGGTCCTGTTACTCAAAGTTGTAATGTCTATTATTGGAAACTCCAAGGTCACCGAAGGTTCAGAGAACGATATGGTTTATGGGTCACATGACTTACTGATCTCCTTTCATTACACAGGCAGGCTTGCTCATTGCTTCCAGTGGGTAGCAATAAGCATGGAAGGTGGACTCTGGAACAAGATGGGAGCCAGAGGGATTCAACTGAATGTCCTTCCCTCATTCATGTAATGGGAGTACTTACTATTTAAATGTACTTTCTTCATTTGCCTTTCCTTCTTTTAAGGTCAAGATAAATTGACATCATATACAATACACTAAGTATTAAATGTCAATCTCTTGTTATCTGCACCTTGGCCAGTTGTCGTTCTCTGTGTTAAACATCTTCTAATGAAAAAAGAAGCTTCTGTGAGGACAGCTGCAGAGTGTGGTAGTCTAGGTGTGTAATAATAAGTCATTAGAAGTCAGGGTAGCTGCAAACACAAGCCACACAGTTCCCAGCATGGAGAGGGGAGGTGGACACCAAGTCCCATCCCAGCTAAGATGGCTGCTGGGAGAGGAAGAGTCAGTTTTCTCTTAGAGTGTGGTCCCTGGTAGTTTGACCAAGTGCCAAGGCAAGACCACACATCCTAGAATGTATAAACAGCACAAAGGGACTCATGGATTTAAAAAGGAGGACACAAAATTGGCCAGGATCAGAGGGGGTGGATCTGGGAGGAGCTGAGTAATGAGTGAAAATGGTCAAAATGCATTGTATGAAATTCTCAAAGAACTAAAGCAAGAAAGAAAAGAAAGGAAGAGAAAACTAAGCAACCTCATCCATCCAACCTCATTCTCCAAGCGTGTCTGTCCAGGCTTCTTGTGATTCTCCGTTTACAGTTGACACTTAATGTACTTAGCAGATTTTGTCTTCGGTTCTATGAAATCTCATCTATTATCTCTAAAATGATCAAACATGTGGGACATGTTGGAACTCAATTTGTTTATACCACTTGACTCTCTATTTTGGAATGTCTCACATGCCAAAGCATAGCCACCCTTCTGCCGGCTACACAGATGTCTCTTCTTGAATGTTCAGAAACTTAGCTGTGTTCTGTGAGTAGATTTTTTTGGAGGGTCTGTTTTATGTATTTAAAAACTATTTGTGTGTCTCTTTGTTGTATGACACTATTTCTGGAGAGATGTGGAAAAAATATTTACACACCCCAGACAGGAAACCCGTGACAAACCAAAGTAACAATCCCACCAAAGTCCAACCTGGTGAACCACTGATTTATTGGGCTACTTACAGAACTGTTAGTGATAAGCTACTTATAAGAACAGAATGTCTCAAGGTAGCTGCATTGCTACCCACCTCAGCATAGACAATGACTCACAGAGCTGCAACCCCTAGGTCTCTCTGAAGAGCCTCAGGCAGCTCCACAGGTCAGAGTGTCCTCTTCTCAGCAGCCACTACTGCTTACATTAACCTTGGTAGAGTCTTATGATTCTGGTAAGTTTCAGGGTCTTCCTGGAACTTATAGTTGTCTTCTTGGGTCTGAAGGAGCTTCCTTCCAGAATAGAATGTTTCTCTTCAGGGGAAATTGTTAGCAATGCTCCTTTTGTTTACTTGTGAGGTCCAGAATCCTTTGGTCCAAGGCTTGTACTTATCTTTCCTTGTAACATTTTTAGCTATTGGATTCTATCAGAAGCCTGGGCATTCTACCACCCCATGGATAGCATACAAAGTGCCGCTCACTGAGTGTCACTGATTAATTCTAGTTTGCTACTCTATAGTTGAGAAAGATATTCATTTGATGTCTTACCTTGCAGTTAATTATTGGTGACCTGTAGAATCTTGCCATGGGTTTATTGAGTTTGTTTCTCTTTCCTGTCCAAAATAAGGACAATCAATACATTTTTCTACAACTGTAACAATCACTATTAATTCCATGTTAAGTGGATGATTGACAGCAGGAATGCTTGCTGATAGTCATTGAGCTTGTCTCCACTTCATCAATGGGCCTTCACGACAATGCTCATTTATTTGCTCACTCAATAAATATGGATTGGGTGTCTCTGCCTCAACCCTGGAGTAAAGATGATAAAGCCAGCAATCATCTCAGACACAGCCTCACAGAGAGCAAGATTTTACTTCCACATTAAACATGGACACTGGAGCAGAGATCTGGGGAGAGACTAGCTCCCCAGCTCCACCGTGCATAGCTAGCAATGGGGAAGTCGGGTGGCAGAGCCACATTTGTGATTTCACATTCTAGAGTAGACAGGCTCATGCTCCTGTAAGGTTTCACTATAACGATCAGCTTCCAAGGCTTTCCCCCAGTATGCTCAAAGTGTATGCAATTAATCCTCAGCTCCCTGAGGAGGAGGGGATGGCCTCTACTAAAGCAGCGCTTGCTGTCAGGTTTCAATCGATCTCCCCACTGGCTTGCCCATGCCAGGATTGCTAGATGGTCACATGAATCAAACCTCTTCCTGGTATAGCAGAGTCAGGTTTTAACCCATCTCCTCACTGGCTTGCCCATACTGGGATTGCCGGATGGCCCACGTGAATCATAGCCTCCCCCTGGTATAACAGCAAAACCCCACCAACAGGTGACCTCCCAAACTCATGTTTGAAAACAGATAAGTGCACTTAAGTATAATTGATTGCACGAGGGAGGATGCACAACGTGATCACACAGTCTAGTACTTACCAAAGTAATTACACTTCAGAAAATCAAAATTAATTTGTACACTTCTGGTGCACTTTGAAGGCTGTTGACATTTTATTGTAGTGCCTCTAATGAAATGAAAATTATTAATAATTGTTCCTACTTGAGTGTGACAAATGTCATTTAGCTGGAGAGGCAGAGGCACCACCAAGCACCTCCGAATTATAATGTGGTTTAATGTTGGGAGTGGGTGTTAATATTCAAAGGGGGTGTTGGGTCTACACAGCCTTTGCCAACAACCCATAGGCTGTATATACCGAGATGTCTGGATGGTTACAATTTTCTCATCATTTTTAATGGTCCAGCGATTAGAGTGGCAAAGAAGTATGGGAAATGTGCACACAGATCACTCTGTTAATCCTTCTGCACAGCTGAGGTCAAGAAACCTCCACAGGCAGTCATCATCAATAAGCCATCAGTTCTGTGGTGAAGGACACTGGAGAAACAGTGGCTATTTACACTCACAGGTACCTCGAGGTTAAAATAAAAGTTCACCAAAGTTTATTGTGTGCCTACAAAATAGGAAAGCCATAATTTTTAGTGGAAAATTATCCTGAGCTTCGAGGGCAGGATTTATGAGCAAAACAAACAGGAATTAAGCACCCTTGCTTATAAGGACTTCAAATGGTCTTGAAAACTTACTTACATTGGATGTTGGATAGATAATGTTTTTATTGTTGTAAACTACATATGATGTAATGTTTACAATCAGTGACCTTTAGAGTGCCCTCACTGCTGCACCCAGTTACCTCCATAGAGCCCCAAAACGTGCTTGGTCACCAGAAGGAAAGCTCACTCACTGGAAAGAAAGGGTGTAGACCACACAATCACTTTCTAACCCTTCCCCCAACTCAGCATCTGGCAGCTGCAAACTGACTCTCCATTTCAGTTACTAAGTTGCTTGCTCCCGCACATGGCTTCATGCAGTGGATAGACATTTTCTATGTCTCTGTGTCTGTTTTCAAGGCTTAGCTACATTGTAACTTATCAATGTAGCATTCCATTGCAGGACTGAGTATTAGTCCAGGGAATGGATACACCATTCATTGTCTTGGTCTATTTTCTCATTACTGTGATTAAACCACTCTGACAAAAGTGTCTTAAGGGAGAAGGGTTTATTTCAGCTCATAGTTTAACTGCACTCTGCTTACCCTTTTACCCATGGCTAACCTGTTATCCCCACAGAGGCTAAGAAGCATGGCCCTGCTGAGAGCATTTGTGAGCACTGCTGCCTGAACACTGTTGCTCAGCCCAAACATTCAGTGTCAGGTCTTCACAGACACCAAAGAAGTTAAATGAGGGCTGTAGAAGCAGGCAGGAGCCCACTCCCACCTTTGACTTTCAGGTTGAACTGGGCAGCTGGTTGTGAAGAGGACCCTGCTCTGGGTCCACGCAGCTGCTTTGGAGAGTTCTCCCCAGCCTACAGATCATGGATAACTCTCCACATCAATTGGGCAACTTTCTACACTCAAGCAGAAAAGGCACCCAGGGATGAAAGTGGAAGTGTATTTTTGTCATGAGATTCCTGCTGGGGTTTTGGCGTGGGGAGTGGTCATACAAAGAAGGAATCCAAGAAGATCCAAGGGTTTCCCATATCCCTGTTTCTAAGGCCCAGATGGATTCTGTACTTCCCAGGATCCCTGGTTTCAAACTTTAAAGTTGAGGAAACTCAGCAAATTTAAAATCCAAGAGATCATCCTTCAGACAAGAACCTGGAAAAGCTGGTTGATATCCCACACAAAGGTGGGCTGCCTCTTCCATAAGGGCAGACCTGCAGAGTGGCAGAGCCCAGTCTGGATCACTGTGCAATGAATGGATGGATGGCCTTGAATCTTGATCCTCCTATGTCTGCTTCTGAGTGCTGAGATTCTATCTGTATGCCCCTATGGACAGAGCTGTGTGGTGCTGGGCAGTGAACATGGGCTATCAAGAACGATGAGCAAGCTGTGCTATCCCCAGCCCTTTTCTGGGCTAATTCTTGTGACAGGATAGTCCAGTCCCTCTGACCCCCGTCCTGTAACCTAGACCTCACTGGACTAGGACAGGGCATAGGGCTCTTGGTCAATGGGTGTGGTCCCTTGACAATGGACATACTCTTCCAGAACGAATAAGGAACTGTTATACACTTGATAAACAGCCCCTCTTCTGAGGTAGTTGGAAGAGGAGAACAAACCCCAGTCTCTGACCCTTGGGGCAAAAAATAATGCCCCTCGCTTCACAATGTTCTCTTGGCACAGGTTACACCTATAAATGATCGATAACCCAAGTCCCCCAGCATGGTTGTTAATGATCAGGAATTGGGTCTGTGCTTGCAGTCTCTTGCACTCACAGTAAGTGTGATGTAAGTGCTGTTGACTGTTGTCTGAATATGCACAGCACAGCGATGGGGTTGACTATGCTGGGGGAGGAGGAGGCAGGGTTTCCGGAATGCAGGGCTTTCTGTTCTATAAGCAGGTAGGATCCAGAACAGATGCAGAGGTTTTCAGTGCTAGAAACAGAAAGTTCAGAGCAAGCAGGAAGGCTCTTGTCTCCATGTGTAAAGGCTCCAAGGTGGAGCTTTTTCCCATTTCATCCACTCCTTTAAGTCAATCTCCAAATCACTTGCCTTATCCACCCAGAGACCTGGCTTGGGCTGGCTAGCTGGAAAGACCTTGTTCCAGGTAATAGGCACATGTGTCATCTGGTTTCATAGAACTTCCCTGTGTTATAAGAGAGATAGTAACAACAATGAGATCGCTCAGGATGTTGGGGGGGGGCTCAGCTAGGGGAGATCGCACCATTGAGGTTTAGAAAGTCTAAAGTCTCATGGGTAAAACAGTGGGATGGAGGCTCAGGGAGAGTCGGAATTTCAGCCAGAAGCATCCATCTTGCTCAGGGGAGGGCGGTCAGACGTTGTTCCTCAACTGATGACAGGCAGCCCACCCTCATTGCAGGGGACAATCTGCTTTATAGACTTGAATCTTAATCCCATCCTAAGCCACTGCCACAGAGACACCGACATCACAGCCTACCAAACATTTAGACGTCTTCATCTTGCCAGGCTGACATGCATCCCATTTCCAAATTAAGTGAGCTTAGGTCCATGGTTTAGGGTCTTCTGTGGAAGAAACCTCTTAGTCTCTAACCTGGCTCTTCACATCTGATGTGGCAGTCACCAATCCTCTGGATCTTCTGTGTATATGGGGGGGGGGGCGCGGGACCTCAAAGCTGATGTATATGAGCAGGACAAGAAATCTTTCCTGGAAATCTGGAGCCTCTGGAAAGAATCCCTCAGAAGCCTGCAGGTTATTCTTGATGGCTGCAGGTGGCCGTGAGCCTGTGCCCCCTGGTAGCTCCCGACAGACTCAATCATGGTTCTCCCCTGGCCGTCAGTATGCTTCCTTGAGGAGACAGTAGATTTTCAAATCAGCTCTTTTCCTGTCGTTCACCTTTTCCTGAGCAAAGTTCAGGCAAATAAATTACTTGGAGAAAATCGATGAAAGAACATGTTTACATGATCAGATAAGAACACTTCAAAAATGTATCCCACCTCTCCCAGCCTCCATGCGCCTGGACCTCACGATGTTAGGATAGGGCAAAGTCAAACAGAGAAATGATGTTAGAGAAGGTAAAGCCAAACAATGAATGAGGCTGTAGTTTAAACACAGAATTTAAAATGTCCTTACAGTTTAGTTAAGCGGCAGCCCACCATTTCCTACACATTGGCTGTTCCCAGCCTGTGTTCATCTGGTCACCACCAAATGGCTTCACATCCTTCACACCAGGAAGCAGGAGACCCTGACACAGCCCAACAAGGTCTTCTTGAACCAACAAACCATGCTGACAGCAGGAGACACATGCGGTAAAAAGGTGACTGTGGACTCAGGTGTGTGATCTAACAGGCAGATCCTGAGTTCCCCATTTTTTTCTTATTTTCTGGGTCCACATTCTCTCAAAGGTCCTTGAGAGTCTCCTGAACCCATGTGAAACAAGCATCCTGCTGAGGATAGCCAGTGGATAAATACTTCCCAGTCTGAGACAGACTTGTCCAGGAACATGCATCTGAGCACAGTGTTGAACAGTGTGTCAGGTACAGATGCGATCTCTCAACAGCCCCCTAGTGGGATGGTTTCTCTTCCTTGAGATGCAAGAGGGGACCTATGGAGACAGCTAGAGCACTTCATATGAAAAGAGTACATGTCCCAGCGTGCACATATTCAAAATTAAGGGAAAAAACACTGCCCATGAAGGCTCACAAGTTCACCAAAAATTAGGTTTCTTTTCACTAAAAGGACCTGAAGCTTCTGTGAAACAGTAGCCACTTTTAAGGCTTGCCCAAAGCCCTCTAGCTGTTGAGAGCCAAGCAGGTGTTCTACCTGCTGCTGCTTCAGCCCCAGGAAGGGGTTAGCACCAAAGAGTTCTGTTGAGCCGGAAATGTTGGTGCTTTCTGATATTTAAAAAAAGTAATAAATCATTTTTCACCTAGTTAGGTTAAAGTGAGGTGTGCGTGGGGGGCTCTGAATTGTCCTCAGCCACGGACATGTCTTGATTCAGTTACACACTCTCACAGTGAGTAAGCCAAGTCAAAGATGTGTCCTAAGTAGATGGTCACAGACACTAGCTTTCAGGTCTGATTTCCCCTCCTGGGTTTAGAGCCGCTGCTTGTGTGTATATGATCCACACGATTACTGAGTTTGGTTCTGAGGCTTGCATACTGACCATCTGTCAGCACAACAGAAGAGGTTTCTGCCTGTGCTAACCTGAACTTGCTTCACCCTCAGTGAGGACCAGGAGTGGGGTGTTCCCAGAAGGTTCCAGCTCAGGTTCCCACTGAGCCTCGTTCTGGGTTCCTGGATTAACTGAGTAGACACTTGCCTTTGTTATTTAATTAGTTTTGTCCTTCATGGAGTCCCACAGACATTCTCTAGGTGACAGACCTTTCCACAGTTAGTTCTCAACTGTAGCTCTAATCTCCACGTCAACACAATTACATTTTATTCAAACAATTTAATTAAAAAGTACAGGTGAGAAATGTCAGGCTGATTTGTATCTAAGATGAACTAGTGCCCCTGGGTCTGGATCTGGCCCATTGTGCAGTCTTTCCTATCTCAGCCTGCTTCCTGCCATTCCAGAAGGAAGACCCTGGCTTCAATTAGAGCAAAGCACTTGCCAGAAGCTGTCTAACTTTCTCAATTTGCTCCTGGAAGTTGAAGTAGCCCCTCAGTGCAAGGTCAGAATAGGTGGCTGATGGATAAGCATGCATCATCACCAAAGAACAAGCAAACTGCCTTGAGTGAACTGTGGAAGTCAATGCCCCCTGGGAGACAGAAGATACAGAGTTCTCCATGTTTCCACTGCTGCAGACCAAGGGGCCAGGCTGTTGCTATCACTAATTTACTTTATGAGGCATGTGTGTGTGTGTGTGTGTGTGTGTGTGTGTGTGTGTGTGTGTGTGTGTGTGTGTGATGTATATTCACATGTTAGTGTAGGTGTGTGTACATGTTTGTGTACATGAATATTCATGTATGTGTATCTATGTAAGCCAAGGTGGACACTGATAGTCTTTCATGCTGTTGCTCTTCACTTGTATTTTTGC
>CM052701.1:2912138-2933550 GCA_028551405.1 Uromys caudimaculatus
ACCATCTGTAGTGGGGATCCGATGGCCTCTTCTGGTGTGTCTCAAGGCAGCAACTGTGTACTCACATACATGAAATAAATAAATAAATCTTTGGGGTTTTTTTTTTTTTTTTTTTTTGGTTTTTCGAGACAGGGTTTCTCTGTGTAGCCCTGACTGTCCTGGAACTCACTCTGTAGACCAGGCTGGCCTCGAACTCAGAAATCCACCTGCCTCTGCCTCCCAAGTGCTGGGATTAAAGACTTGCAACACCACTGCCCAGCAAATAAATAAATCTTTAACAAAAAGAAAGGGAGGAAGGAAGGAAGGAAGGAAGGAAGGAAGGAAGGAAGGAAGGAAGGAAGGAAGGAAGATCCCCAAGTCCCCAGAGGCTGGGGGAGAGAGGGATGGGGAAGTGGACGAAAGTTGTGAGCAGGAAGAATGGATGACAGCCATCTGGGATGTGGATAGAGAGAGACAGTGGGGAGACAGAACTCAGCAAGGCTGGCAGACTATGGGCCAACCATGATGGAGACCCAGGGCTCAAGTCAGAAGGAAGTTGACAGCCATCTGGAATGATCAAATAATGTAAAATAAACTTAACCTTGTCCTCTTGGCTCTCTTGGTCCTTCTGGCTTCTCCTAACCAAAAGTACCAAAAAGTTAAAGCTGTGCCTTCTGCTCATGGGATCGCTGTCCTCTGCTCAGGATCCAGAGAGGAGACTTAACTGGAGAACACAACAGCAGAATCCAGCAAGAGTATATCTCTGCCTCTCCAGTCAGTCTGGCACTTATCTCTCCACCCAAGGACTTTGTTGAAACCTCATAGAGGTAAGAGCTGTGTGTTCACAAGGGCTCCATCCTCTCTCCAGCCTGGTGAAGACCCTTGATCTTGTAGCCCTATGCTTGCCCCTCAGGCTCTCTCTCAGCTCCTGAAGACTCTCCCACACTCTCCAGCCTTTCTCCAGAGCACTTCTTATGTCTGGCATTTCCTGCTTGATCCTAAGTGAGACAAATGTTAGACTGGTCCCCAAGGATCTTAGAGAATTTACCTTGTCAGAGACAGCCCATGACACTGTAGGGTTCCTGGATGATCATATTAACTTACCTCTGAGTAATTCTCTTTGATGCCAAGTCCTTTGTCTAAAGAGAAGATTTATATTTAAAAAAAAATAATAAAGGCAGATGGAGCCATCTTCAGAGGGCATGACAAGAAGGAGTGTGGGGGCTAGTCACTTTCTTTTCTAAATGACATTTCTCTGTTTCATCTGTGAGTTGAAATCTACTATCCTCCTGAAAACACAGTGGGGGCAGAGTAGGGGCAGAGTCCCAGAATCCACTCAGCCATGAACATCTGGGTGCTGGGTGCCAACCTATTGGCCTGATATCAAAAGTCACTGTCTTCCACGATGAATATCTGAGACCGAGCTAGAAGCTGCTTAAGATCTACAAGCTGTGAGTGTTAGCTTTTAACTTTCACATAAAACAGAATAAAAAATTATCAAATGTCAAAAAAAGGCTGGCTACTGCTCATAAGAGATTCCTGCGCATGCTCCTGACATGGATCTGGGCAGGGAGGCATCAGCCTATTCATTCCTCGGGGAAGGAAATTGTTTTTATTTAGATTGCAGGCATTAAAAAGATTATTTATATATATATAGATAGATAGATAGATATAATCTGTCTATACATTCATATATATGTATATATGCATTTTATATCACTGTGTGTGTGTATATATATGTATATATATATATATATAAATATAAATATATATATAATATGTGTGCACATTTTCAGATACATGCCTTCTAATGTACTCTTACACACACAAATGCACTTCCTGGGTCCTACCCACTTCTGCCGGGACCTTCTGCTGCTTGGATAGCTACTCTCAGATGTTGCCAATAAACCAACATGTGGAAGGAGAGATTGAGAAGAAATGCTTGGGGTCACCCTGAGGCCACATATTCTCCTGTACCTGATTCTGATCATTCCTTTAGTGTGGCTTCCCTTGCCCTCTAAAAGCTGGCAATTAGAGCTTCATTATTTTCCGTGGGTGGCACGTGCATGCCCCTTCCCATGTCTTCTCAGTCACTTCTCTTTAATTTCTAAGTCAGGGTCTCTCCCTGAGCCTCTAACCAGTGAAGAGCTGCCTGTCTTTGCCCGGAAGCCCTGCGGCAGCATAGGCACAACTACAAGGCTGGCACTGGGAATCAAACTCAGGCCATCATGTGTCACAGGGACTGTGCTCATGGAGCTCTCTCCTCTCTTTACTTTAGAAACATTGCTTTTCCTCTTCTCTATCTCAGATGCATCACAGAAGCCAGCACATCCAACTGGTACTTATATAGAAGGGACTGACTGGGTGGCAACTGCAATGGTCACAAGCTCTGTGACCTTGGGAGGCTAAGAGTGGGGTTTGCCTAAGATGCTATGCTGTGGGGCAGGCAAGGTGAAGCACTAGGAAGCCAGCTTCTATGTCCAGGAAAGTCAGAGGAAGACAGTAGGGAGACCAGCATCAGGCAGCAGTGCTCTGATAAAGCCTCAATGTACAGCGATTCCTGGGGACACGGCAGGACCCTCACTGAGATTATTCCATTTAGCACTTCTTGTCAATCCCTGACTGCAGACGCTGGAGCACACCAGAGGAGGAGATGTCTGTGAGTGGGATTCAGGAATGTGCCTGATGTTCTATCTGGAGGGAGTCAACATTGTTCATGTCAATCCAGGAAGAATAAGGCAACAGAAGATTAAGGAAAGTCTCTGGATGGTAAGGCCCAGCAGATTAGATATCTGTCAATAATTATCCTACAACAAATGGGGAGAGTGTGATGGCTTAGTGGCTAAGGTTCTTCAAACCTGGCCACCGGAGTCCCACCCCTTGGGATACACATGGCGGAAGGAGGAGATGATCGACTCTCCCAAGTTGTCTTCTGACCTCCACAAGAATATCACAGTGTGCACAACTCCACACAGATAATAAATTTACACACACACACACACACACACACACACACACACACACACACACACACACCTAAGCACATGTGTGCATGCATGTATCTTTTGGACATATAAATGGAGGAAGCACACTTTGTAACTCAAAGCCACTGATACAGTAAATCTGCCCACTGGCATTTGGGTTTTGAGAAAGGGAGACAGACACGCAGTGTTCTGGACAGAACAGACAACTTTATAACTTATCCTTTCTTTTCTCCTATTCTACCAGCTGCTCTGCCCACCTGCTGGCTAAATCCAACAGGGTGCAGAAGTCAAGGATGCCAAGTGGATTCACTTCATAGGTTCACAGAGGTCAGAGCCTGCAAACCCTGCAGGGGAGGGGGGAAGGGTGGATTACGAGGAAAATCAAGGTTTTTAGCACAAGGCCCAAGGACAGTAAAGTAAGAATGTTCTTGGAACAGAGGAGAACAAAGAGGATGCAGAGGAAGCCAAGGATGAAACTGGATGACTTCCTGGGGACTTGGCCTGGGTAAGAACAGGTAGGAGCTTAGAACAAACTGAAATGGATAGGAAGACTGAGGCAGAGGCAGCTGAAAAAGCTAGAGTGGAGGGAGAGTGACCAAATTGGGCTGGGAGATGTGAGCAAAGGACACACACAAAAGCCTTTGTGGAGCCCAGGGCAAGATGGCAGACCTGTTCTTCAAAGTCCTGGGTTTGGTGAACTCCCTAGAGTTCAGCAACAAATGAACAAGGTGACAGTCTAAAGTGCCTACTGTGTGCCAGTTACGATGAGGATGTAGATGGAACTGACTTTCCCAAAGAGGGAATTCACACCATGTGCTCCACCCATGCTTACATAACCCACTCCAGCCTGGGTTCACATCATTGACACCAATCCATGCTCAGACATCTACATCACACAAGCAGAGTCAACAGCAGGTCTGCTCTAGGAGACACACCCGCCAGTATGACAGAGCACCCAAATGGCCGATGAGTGATTTCCTATTAGATGTTCAAGTCCTTCCATTGTATCTCGGGCGCAGCTGTATCCACTCTAGAAGAGAAAGCACCAAATGCTATGGCCCCAATAATCAATGCTGCTGGTGCACCCTGCAGGCGCTGAAAAACACTGAGCTTAGGAATATGGGATGTTGGGTGGTATCGAGGAGTGGGAAGGGAGAGAGAGGCTGGTATAGGTTAATCTAAGTTCTGGACATGGGTAAAGAGAGAGATAAGTCATTTGTGTGAAATTTGTGTAGGAAATACAATTGTACCATGTAAGCTTCTAGGAAGTTCCAAAGGCTGACATGCAGACAAAAATGAGAGTGAGATTTAAGCAAGGATCAAACCTGTGAAAGACTGGGGTCTTGGAGGGGATCTTAAGATGGAGGTGGATATGAGTTTAGAGTCATAGCAACGTGACTTATTAATGGAGCGAGATGTGTGAGCATGTGACAGAATGGACTGTATGAACATGGATTGATATAAGCACAAATTGGTGTGAGCATGGGTTGGTGTAAACATGGGTTGATGTGAGCACAGGTTGGTGTGAACACAGCTTGGAGTAAACACAGGTTGGTGTGAACACGAGTTTGTATGAACATAGGTCAGGATGGACTGTGTGAAAATGGGTTGGTGTGAGCACAGGTTTCATGTGAACACAGGTTGGTGTGAGCCTGGGTTTGGGGGGGGGTGAGCCTGCCTTGGAGTGGACAGTTTGAATGTCTCAGCTGAGGAATTACCTCGATCAGTTTGGTCCAGTTTGGTCTGTAGAGGAACTGCCTTGATTACTGGATGAAATGGGAGAACCATCCCTTAAGTAAGGTGGGGGACTCACTCTTTATCTGAGCAGAGCCCTGTCATGTTTCAGCCATTGACCTGGATAAGAGTGAATGCAGATGGCTGAGCACAAGCCATGAGCAGCACCATGAAGGTCCTTGCTCCTCTTTGTTCTTCACTGACAGTGATGTGCCTAGCTACTGCCAGTAGACCTGCCCTCGACTTCCCCAAATGATGGGCTCTGGTGGAATTATAAGAAAATGAGCCTCTCTCCTTTCAGTGCCCTTTTGAAAGGGTGTCTCATTATAGCAAGAAATGGACATAGGAAAACTGGTTCATGTCGAATGTTTGTTGGTTAGAGCAGGGCTGTTCTTTAATAGTCAACTTGACACAACTTAGATTCACCAGGGAAGATAGAGCCTCAGTTGAATAGTTTTATAGATCAAGTTGATCTGTGTCTGACTGAGACTGTCTTGACTGATGACTGACGTGAGAGGGCCCAGCCCACTGCATGGAGCCAGCCCACTGCATGAAGCCAGCCCTAAGCGTGTGGACCTGGGCTATATGAGAACGGTAGATCACAGGCCTGAGGAACACACCAGCTAGCAGAGTTCCTTCCCGGTTGGTTTCTGCTTCAGTTCCTGTGAGTTCTTGCTCCCACTTCTCTCAGAGATGGGAGGTGCCCTGGAAGAGGAAGCCAAGTGAGCCCTCTCCACCCATGTTGGTTTTGATCTGTGTTTTACCACAGCCACAGAGATGCAAACTAGGACACCTAGCCACTCTCCAAACTCATCCTCTGTTCAGAGGTTTGGGTTTTCGTGAGTTGTTTCCCATTTCTAAGAATATGTCCATTCCATCCACACAGTCAACTTGTAAGAGAAAGTTAATGGTATTTTTTTTTCATTTTTTATTTATGTAAATTGATCTTAGTGTCTTTGCTTTTATTTCTGATTTAATTGTGATTTGGGTCCTTTTTTAAAAAAAAATCTAAAACACTGAAAGGCTTTTTAAAATATTATCGTCTTTTTAAAGAACTAACTTTTGATTTTATTGTTTTTTTTTTTCTTATTTTGATTGCACTGAGAACTCAAGTTCACTGCTAGTTACTGTCTAACGCCTGTCCCCACCATGCCTGCAATTGCCACCGTCCCTCCGCTCAGTTTGGAATGTTTATCCTTCATTTTCTAGCTCCTTAAACTGTGAATCTACATTGTTGACCCTTCAGTGTGGACACTCGCTCACGGCTATCAGGTCTGCTCTGGTCTTGTACGGTGACTCGGCTGTGTTTTCAGTTTCATTCACCTCTAAGTGGATTCCAAGCCCTCTTGTGAGTTCTTTGAACTACACGTTGCCTAGCTGTTACATGTTGGTGGACTTCTCAATTTTACTTCTGTAATATAACTTTAACCCCACCCCGTTCTAGCCAGGAAAGATACTTGGTATGACATCTAATAGCCTAACATGTGCCTCTCGGAGCTGGGGACACACCATGTCTATGGATTGAATGCTCGCTCATGTCCACTGCAACTTACCACTCAAGGCTTCTCCTGAGAATTCTTTGCCTTCAGTAGACTCCAGAGTTTCAAAATAGATAGATTTTGCTGATGCAGTGTTATCTGGGTGTGAAGAGAGATGCTTGGTGTCTCTTTGCCCTCTCCTCAGAATCCACTATAGTTAAGCACTTTATTCAGTCTGTTGTATCCCAAATATTACCGTTCAAGCACACAGTTGGTATAAAATTACTGAGGGGCTGGAGAGACGGCTCTGTAGTGACAAGGCTTATTGCTCTCACAGAGGCCAAGAGTTCAGGGACCAGCACCTGCATCAGATAGCTCATAACTAACTCTAACTCCAGATCTGGGAGATCCAATGCCCCTCTCACACACACACGCACACACACACACACACACACACACACACACACACACGCGCATGCACACACACACACACACATACACACATGTGCATGCATACATGCACATACACACACATACACACAGACACAGAGACACACACTTTAAAATATATAAAAAGAATACTCTGGAGATGTGGCTTCATGTCTAAGGCTGTTCTTGCTGCTCTTCCAGAGGACTTGAGCTTGGTTCCCCGTACCTAGTTGGGCTCTTCATAACCACTTATAACCCCAGTTTTAAGGGTTCTGACTTCTTATTCTGGCTTCTGTGGGCCTCTGAATGTATTCAGCACACAGAGAGAGGAACATATAAACATTATTTTTAAAAAACATTTTAAAGAGCATTAATGAGATATTTTTGCATCCTTTATCTTTGGTTCTATTTTTATCATCCCATGAGCATTTTATACTAAGCAGTACTTCTCAGTTCAGAATAGTTCAGTTCACATTTCAAGAGCCCACAGTGGCCTTGTGTGTCTTCTGACTCCCAAACTGGATGCCATTTGGGAAAATAACGTGGAAGGAAAGGTTTTAGGGTCCAGGTCTCAGAACTGCCTTCAGGCACGACAAGTCTGCACTTGGTAATGCACAGACAGAGGAAAATATAAGGAATGGAGCTGGATGTAGACATTCAAGGATCTGAGTAGATACGGGGGAAGGCGACAGAATTGGGAGCTATTCATATGGCTGATGCTGAAGCCGGGAGAGACCGGCCAAATCAGCAAGGAGGAGTCAGGCTAGAAGTCTGAGACACCTAACATCAAGAGCAGTTTCCCACTGCATTGTTGATTCTTCGGTTAAGAACTGTGCTGTACTCAGAAGGATGCTCAACCCATCCGTGGCTCCCTGCCTCATCTTACCAATGGTGTCTCTCCACCATCTTCCTCACTTCAAGATGTGACAATCTAGACAAACTGTACCCCAGACATTGTCAGATATGCCCTCAGAACTAGTATGCCCTGATTTAGTTAATCACGCCGTATAGCTGAGAGGGAGCCAGTAACGGAGACCGAGAAGGAAATGCCATCAAGGTGGGGTGAAGAAAATCACCCCAAGAGGACAGGTATTGATTGGACAATGTGTGCAGGGGACACGTGATGGTGCCTGGGGAGACTGGCTTCTGTGGGGTCAGAGAAATAAGCATGGTG
Source organism: Uromys caudimaculatus (assembly GCA_028551405.1). Taxonomy (NCBI): domain Eukaryota; kingdom Metazoa; phylum Chordata; class Mammalia; order Rodentia; family Muridae; genus Uromys; species Uromys caudimaculatus. The sequence continues at coordinate 2,919,917 of CM052701.1, forward strand.
AATATAAAGGCTATCCTTATGTAATCCAGTCCACAATGGTGGTGTGCTAGTTGCTTTTCTACTGCTGTGATAAAATGCCCCACATTAATTAACACAGGAAAGAGGGGTGTGGTGGGTGCTCATTCTAGAGAGGCTTCATGATGGAGCAAGCACTGGGGGCACAGCAGCGGGGTGGGGGCGGGGCGGGGGCGGGGCACAAGACTGGTCAGGAAGTAGAGAAGCTGGCTTACCACATTTCAGTCACACACAAGAATGAAAGGGAATGAAGCAGGGTTGGTGGTTTGGACAGATGGAGAGGAGGATGGGGAAAGAGAGAAGGAGGGAAGGGGACATGGAAGAACTTAAAGTGGGACTGGGCTGTAAAACAGTCAAAGCCCAGCCCCAAGAACACACTTCCTTCAGCAAAGCCTTGGCCTCCCCAAACTGTGCTACCAACAGGGTCAAAGTGTTCAAAAGCATGAATGAGCCTGTAGGGGGCACCTCTCATTCCAAACCCCCCAGGCGGAAAGAGGTGTGCAATAAGCTTTATAAACTTCCAAGGGGAGTCCTTTGTGGTCTGTGAGGACTGAACCGTCCACACTGAGTGAAATGGACAGCTCGAGTGTCTCCCCAAGGAGGACCCACTCCGTCCACTGCAGGCGAACAGTAACCAGAAAATAGCATTCAACTAAAAACCTCAAATAACAAAAACACAGAGAGAAGGGGATTAATATTTTCCAGAAAACACAATGTCGTGTTTATTCCACTTTCTGTGACTTATTAAATTCTCTGCTACAATAATTATAGCCGTGTATTGTCAGGAAGGATAAACACCAGAGAAACTTATTACTGTCAGAGACCATTAGTAAAACCACACACTTCGCCTACAGACGGCACAGCAGCAGTGAAAACAGAGTTATTAGAACTCATTTTTTTGGAGTCCGCTTGTGTCCTTGGGCTGAGTTCTAAAGCGGGAGAAGAAACGGATGCTCCGGTCCTTCATTAACAGTGAGTCTTGCCTCTGCCAATTAATTTTAGCAAATTTTCACCCCTTTCTCAACACAGACTGAGCTTTGACGTTGCTTCTGCGTTGCTGCAATATGCTAAGGTGCTTTTTAACCACTCTACACTGTGTGTTTCTCTAAAGAAGGTGGCCAATTGTTAGTGTACAGGAAAGTCCATTGCTACAAAATAATGTCTTGAATAGAAAATAAACAATCACTGAAACAGTCATTTAGCTGCCTCTTTCCCTGGTTCTACCTCCTTCCCTCCTCTCCTGCTCTCTCCCTTTGTTCTCCTTCCTCTCTATCCTATCTCTCTCTTCCCGCTCTCTCCCCCTTTCTCCTCTCCCTCCCCCCATCCAAGCCTTCTTTCTTCTTTTGCTCTCTCTTAATGAAGACTTTGCAAGGAGAATATGTTGTGGTCTAGAGGCCTCTTTCCTGCCATCAATCAAAATATTTTGTCCAGTAGCTGTTTCTAGATTGAAACATTCCCGGGTATAGGGAGAGGAGAAGCTGGGGGAAAACCTAACAGGCTCAGGAAGTTCATGAAAATTACAAGATGCACAAATTCCTTCCCCCAGGTTCCACAAACAGTCAGAAAATTCTGGGACAAAGTCTGGAAATTCTACAACCTTTTTCCAGCTGTCATCCATGCTGGAGTGGTCCTGCTCAGGTAGAATCATTCCTCTGGTCCCAAACTAATATCCTATTAGAATGAATAAACATGTGTTCATATCTCCTTGGGGAATGTCATGTAATTAATAGCCTCTTTCTTTTCCAGTTTGCCTATTGGGCTGGGTGAGAGGGATTAACTATTTGTGGAGAGGCAGATGATCCCAGGCTCCTGCCTACTCAGGGAGAAGGAGCCACCATTGAGAATCAAAGTATCTCTAAATTGAAGAGACACAGACCAGACTTTTCATCTAGCACAAGATCAAAACCAAACCTTTTCCTGCCCCAATAAGTAGTCTTCAGTCCAGTGAGAAATATCTCTTAATTCATATTATTCACAGCCCAGTAGATGAAGAACTAGTGCCAGAGTGTTTGCGGGTGTCACTCACCTGTACAGACACTGTAATCTGGAGATTCCCTTTTTCTGTGAAGGTGGCACCTCAGCTACAGGTCCACAGGATGTTTGAGGGTGCTTTGGAACACATTTTGAGGACTCAGTGTGAGTCACTGAAACAGTTGGAGGGACGGACCACAGCCAGCACCCGACAAGGGGTTAGGACCCGTGGTCATGCAGACCCAAAGCATATCTGGGTAAGTAGAACCTTTCAGCAATACTCAAAGTAGATAGAACACTTCTGTCTAGGGGTGGTCCAAGTTATTTTAACAATTTTTGCACTGCGTGGTGTAAATTCGGGCAATTTTAGATAATTTTTTAAAAGGAAGTGGAAATATATAACTATTTAAAAATCCAGTATCTGGTCAGCGCGTTTAACCTGCGTAGCAGGTCAGAGCAGGAGCGGCTGGATGTGATAGTCACTTCCAGGGCAGAGAATGAGTTGGCAAACCAAGTCCATTTATTCTATGGATTTAAATTGCCTGATAAGGGCTACCTGCTCGGAATGGGGAGAATTTAATAAAAAGCAGCTCCTTTCTCCACCTAGACGATCTATGGAAAGCAGACTCTGAAAAATGTTTTCCTCACTTTTCTGCAGAATTGCTTTGGCTCTCGGAATTATATTTCCAAATTAAAGGTACTTTTCTGGACCACTGAAAAAACAGGAAAGTCCTAGATTAGCATGTCCCATTAGGCCAACAGCTCCAAGCCCAGTTTACGCATCTACCAATGCGTTCATCTATTAAATGTTGCTGCATGCCTATTAAAATGAATAATAACAATCTACTCAGGGGCCATTGATCAATTTAATTTTTCACTTAATGACTTGGTAGTTTATCAGAAACAAGAAAGTTTGGAATGAGGTAGCTATGTGCCATGGATAGATGGAGAGAGGCGTAGTTAATTCTAGAACTTTGGCTAGAACTTGCCGGCCCATTTCCATAATTCTAACCGCAGGAAAACATGTTGACATAAAAGATAATTGGCATGGATAACCCATATGAAGATGTTTGTTTTGTTTGGAGTCTCTGAAAGTGGAATACTTTTCTCCAAAAATGTCTTGGTCTCTCTCTCTCTCTCTCTCTCTCTCTCTCTCTCTCTCTCTCTCTCTCTCCCTCTCTCTCTCCCCTTCCCTCTCCCTCTCCCTGTCCTCCCCCCCCACACTCACTCACTTAAGAGGTACCTGTTGGGGGTTGGAGACATATCAGTGATTAAGGGTACTTACTGCTCTGGCAGAGGACCTGGGCTTAGTTACCAGTGTCCAACGGTGGCTCACACACCTAGGTAACTTTTGTCCTGGGCTCCTCCTGTGACCTCTCATGGAGTAATTTGATTTAAAAAAATAAAAGGAAGAAAGAAATGACTCACAGGTATTCTCTAAATTATTTATAGACTTTTCATTAGGGTAAGCACCGTGGGGAAGTGATCCACTGAGGGTTGCTGGAGTGTGCAGCCTTCGAGGTGAAGATAGAAGGGTCTCATGAAGCTGGTCAGAGGAGAACACAGAAAAGACCAGAGACTGAAGGAACAGCTTGTGTTAGATCTGGAGAGAAAAGGGTACAGCATCCCCAGGGAGCTGCAAATGCTGGGTGCCAGAGCAGAGGAGATGAGAGAGGGCCCACAGACCTCTGCTCCATTGGCTAAGGTCAAGCAAGTGGCTTTGCAGACGACACCAACATGGGATCTTCCTGCTGGGAACCGGAGGCCTGGTCTGCTGCTGTAACTAGCTGTCAGGATGAGACCCTTGGAGGAGAAAAATCAGAACTATACAGAAGATTCCAGAACCGAGTTTGTAGTACAAAAGGGAGGCAACTGAGACAGAAGGTGGGGGGAGCGTCTGCGTTCAGGAAATCATGGCTTGGGGCTGTAGAGCTGGCTCAGTGGTTACGACCTCTGGCTGCTCTTGCAGAGGACTTGGTTCAGTTCCCAGCACCCACACCAAGCAGCTCAGGCTATGTGTCACTCCAGGGAATATGAGCCACCCTTTTGCCTCTGAACACCATCCTCACGGGCATTTAATAGATCTTCAAAGTTTCCATTCGTGTGTATCTAGTACACTGCATTCCTATATGTGATCCCATATGATATGTAAGCATGCCCTCACACTCAGCACCCCCCCAGTTCCCCACATTTTTCTCCACACTCCCCACCTTCCCCCACCCCTTCCCCCACTCCCCCCCACTCTGCACCCCCCACTCAGCACCCTTTCCTCTCCCCGTGCCCCCTCCTGTTAATCTCCTTTCTTCCCCTAAATAGTTTGGCTTCTATGTTTATGCCATAAATGAGTGCATGATTTTATATATTTCCATAAAATCGAAGACTTGCAAATGAGAGAAAACGTACAGTATATTAGCATTGTGGGTCTCCAGTTTCATCCATTTTCTTGCAAACGACAGAACTTCATTCTTCTTTATGGCTGAAAGGAAATTTCACTGTGCCTGTACAACACATTTTCTCGAAGGCAAAGGAAACTGCAGTTAGCATCGATTGATACTGGCCTCTTGGGATGTCATTCTGTCTGGAAGTCCGATGCTTGTCTCACAGCGGGTCTCAGATAAATGCTGACAATAGGGAGGTGGTGGCCGATCTCCTATCTGGAGTCAAGCTCATCCGCAGGAAACAGATCAGGCTGTTGAAAGGTACCCACAGCTCTGTGTCCAGCCCAAACCGTTCTCCTAAGGAACCTGGAGAGTCTGCGCTTTCAGAAGACAGTGAGAGGAGGGATGTGGTACAGGTCAAACACACAAGCCTGCCTGGGGTCATTTCTGCTTCACAGAGGTGACCTCTCTCCAACTCCAGAGCCACCCAGCCTCCTCCAGTCCTTGTGAAAATGCAGGCCCAAGGAGATGCCCTTGCCATCAGTGGTAGCCTTAGATCAACAACAGCTGTGGCCCCTGCTGCTTCATTCTGGCCTGGAGGAGTCTGGGAATGGTGCACCTACTAGGTGTTTAGGCCTGAACACAGTGCAGGCCTGTGCATTGCCTTCGTGAGTTAATCGTTTAATTGAAGATCAGCCCCCTGCATAGGCCAAGGAGAGCTGAACACAGGGGCTGGTGAGATAGCTCAGGGTTTACGTGTGCTTGCTTTGTGGTTGCAAGTGCATGGTGGACTTTCAGGGACCCCAGGTTAGCTCCTAATACTTACAAGAGGAGGCACACAACTACCTGTAATTCTAGATCTTGGGGGAAGCTAACATACTCTTCTGGCATCCATGGGCTAGACATATCATGCACACACACACGCACACACACTCACTCACATTCACACATACATACTCAAACATACACAAACACTCACACACACTCATACATACACTCAAACACACACACTCAAATATACACAAACACACACACTCATACATACACACTCAAACACCACACACTCATACATACACAAACACACTCAAACACACACTCACACACTCTCGTATATATATTCAAACACACACATACACATATTTTTTTATTTTTTATTTTTTAATTTTTTTTTTTGTTTGTTTTTTCGAGACAGGGTTTCTCTGTGTAGCCCTGGCTGTACTGGAACTCACTCTGTAGACCAGGCTGGCCTCGAACTCAGAAATCCACCTGCCTCTGCCTCCCAAGTGCTGGGATTAAAGGCATGCACCACCACTGCCCGGCTCATACACATATTTTTAATGTTTAAAAAGTACCCAGAGGAGGAATCCCCCTGGCCACAGCTGCCCTGCTGGTGTGGGCTCCTCTATGAAGTGCCCCTGGTATGGGTGCCTCCTCTTGCTCTGTGAGGTGCCCCTGGCATGGGTGCCTCAGGCTGCTATTTTCTGTCAAGGAACAGGAAACCTTCAAAGGAAGCAGGAGGCAAATGCCATTCAGAGTTCACAGCACACTGGAAGCCTTGATGGCCAGGCCACCTGTCTCTACCTTGCCAGCTCCTGTTAAACCATCAAAGGCTTATTTGTGCTCCTTTGATGTGGGCTGCAAGTGTGTTTTCCACATGATGGAAGGTTAAACGTTGTAAGTGGGCCCTAAGGCACAGCTGGAAAAGTGCCATGTCCCTGTCTTGGGATACACAATTTTCAGTTAAATATCGGCCTTGGCTGAGGTGCATCCAAAGGACAAAATGGACAGCTGCTTTGGACGGCCATTTACGGTGCCTTTCTCCCATCAAAGTTTAAATGCATCTGTCTGAGGTTCTGATTTGGACCCACACTGCTGATACTAGATGAAAGCTTTGGAGGAGAGGAAGTAGAAGAACCCATGAAGCTCCTCACAGCAGAATCTAGAGTCGCAGGGGCATCCAGGGAAGTGGAGGCCCCAAGGGTCTTGGTGAGGGAGCCCCATAATGTGAACATCATCCAGCCCTTTCCTTACTTACAGACATGGCCCCGGGGGCTTCAGGCTGCCTTCAGGGGCTGTCACAGGACATACCAGAGACTCTTTCTACAGTCCCCTTGCACTGTGGAGATAAAAAGTAACATGGGGTGGAAGTTACCAACAGCAGAGGGACCAAAGTCCCTTTGAAGGGGAGAGTGGGCAGTGAATCCAATTCTCCACAGCTTTGTCAGTGAACTGTGCAGGGCATACACTGAGACGGCATAGGGAGAACAGGAAAGACAGGTCAGGGGTTTCAGCAAGCGCTGTGGCTAAGCAGACGATCACGCTTGCCAAGGAGACAGATAATAATAAACACTCCAGGTATTTGCAGGACCCTGGAGGGAGACGTACAATAAACTAGAGGTGAAGCACTGGCCAGGATAATAGAATTTAACCTGCACAGAGCCAATCCTGAGAGTTAGGAAGAGGCAGACAGAACTATAGGGAAGATGGACCCCTGAATACTCTGCCAGAGTTAGGAAGAGGCAGACAGAACTATAGGGAAGATGGACCCCTGAATACTCTGCCAGATATCTGTTTGGCAGGAATGAGAGTCCTGACTCCTAACTCTGTGAAATCCTAACTCTGTGAACCCTAAAGCCAGTGCAGGGCAGGTGACAGATGAGTATGAAGTGTGAAGAGGACTCAGCCTCTCACACAAAGCATGGATCATCGTCCAACCTCAGGGCAGAAAGGTAGCCACAGACCAGTCAGGAGAATCATGAAGGCAGACAGGAAGAGTGATGAGTTAGTTACCCATGAAACACACAGATAACTCAGACAAGCAGAAGGCAAGAGAAGATGTCTGCAGTACATGCATGCAAGAAGAGGCTTTGATCTGGTGAGTGATTGGGGACCCTCCCGAACATCCAGTAGGCAATCAGTTCATAGGAAGTACACCGAGTGGCCAGGTGACAGACAAGCTCCACCCAACAGGTGATGTGACCCCAGACTCACCACAATGGCTGGCGTTGACAAGGGAGAAGATACCAAATACTGGTGAGGATTTGGAAAAGTGTGACCCTCCCGGACATGTCACTGGGAGGTTAGACATCCTGGCACTTTCGAGGTGTCCACAAGGGGCTATGACAGTGCTGAGCTGCAGTGATTCCTGCCTCAGAAACACGTGCTTCTGAGTCCTGAACATGTGTTTAGAACAGTGACGGTGGTCAGATGTGCAAGGGACAAAGACAGGGTGCAATCTCCAGGACTAAGCTGGTGTTTTACAAGGAGTGTCACACAGCAAGAAGAATGAAAAGCTTGTGATGCCCAGGGGCATGCACATGTCACAACATGGACACACCCTGCTTCCATCACATGAAGTTCACCAGTACAGGAAGCATAGCTGTGGCCAGAGATGCAGGGCGGGGGGAGGGGGCATTGTGCACACCTCCCAGGGTCTGTCTGGTGCTGTAGCCGTTAGCCGTACTCTCTTCTGGATCTAATAGCTGTTACCTGTGAGTGGTGTGCTTACGAATATCTTAAATCAGAATCCTGCTGTTCCTACCTGATTGTTACACCTCAGGAATCTGCACATCTCCTGGCCAAGAGCCCTTCTTCTGGGATTGGATCCCTACTGCCCTGCTCACATGAAATAGAGATACCATAGAAGGTGAGGCCTCATGGCAAACCCTCATTAATGACAGGAAGGGGCATGATGGAGATCTGATTACATAGACAACGTGCACCCCTGTAATGAATGATTGGGAGAAAACAGGTACCCCGAAGGCACAGAACAAAACCACCTCCGAATGTTGATTAACTGAAAAAAAGAAAGTCCTCAAACAGTCGACTGTCCATCCACCGGTGATTGCTAAACATGGCAGAAACAGACATGTGGGTGTTTTTGAAGAGGCTCTAAGCCAGTAGTTCTTGACCTTCTAATGCTGTAACCCTTTAATGCAGCTCCTTATGTTGTGGTGATCCCCCAACCATAAAAAGTATTTCCGTTGCTATTGCATAACTGTAATTTGCTGCTATTATGAACCAGAATATAAATATCTGATATTCAGTCTCCAAGGGGTCATGACCACAGGTTGAGAACCAGTGCTCTAAGTGGATGATGACCTCTTCAGACTGAAGATGAGCCAGTGTGTCCTGGGCTGATCAGGAGACCCACGTGTAAACTCGCTACACCTCTCTCATGTTGAGCATTTTAACAATCATGGTCGTATGTTGTTTTCTAGCTTTTACCTGTGCAAATATCAAAATAGGGCACTCGGAATTCCTGGTGGGGACTTCATGGGATTCCAGCTTCCTTTCCCTCTTGCAGGATGAATCCAGTGTCTTGGTTTTAAATTAATCCATGGACATTGGTTCGGTAAAGGTGACAGCCTGCTGCTTGTAGCAATGACACAAACATAGCTGCCACCTCAGTGCTCTAAGTGTTCACCATGGGGAAGAAGAGGGTGAAGGGACAGTGTCCCCACTCCTTCCCTGGCAGAGTGACAACTGCAGGGAGCCTAGCAAGGAATAGCTAGTTACTCACTTAAGGATTTATCCATCCAGGCAGCTCTTGAAAGCACTGCAGGGGCCTATGTGCTCCTTTCCTGCCGGTGTGTGCTTGTGCATGTGTGTACGTGTGTGCATATGCATGTGCGTATGCATGTGCATATGTGTATGTATGTGGGTCTATGCATGTGCATGTGAGTGCATGTGTATGTATGTGCATGTGTGTACATGTGTGTGCATGTGTATGTATGTGTATGTATGTGCATGTGTGTACATGTGTGTGCATGTGTATGTATGTGTATGTATGTGCATGTGTGTACATGTGTGTACATATGTGTGCATGTGTATGTATGTGTATGTATGTCCACGTGTGCATGTGAATGTGTGCACATGTCTATGTGTATGTATTTGTGTGCATGTGTGTGCATGTGCAGGTGTATGTATGTGCATGTGTATGTATGTGTATGTATGTGCATGTGTGTACATGTGTGTGCACATTCAGCTCTGGGGTCTTTTCTAGGTGACCTCTTCTATTCCTACATTCAGTGAACAGGAGTGGCCCGAGCAAGGAAGAGTTCGCCTTAAGTCTGTTTAGTAATTAAGTTAGGAAACTTGAAGGAAATACAATACATATGTAGATTACAATGTTTTAAATCTATTTTCTGAGAATGGAACTGAGCAGAAAGGGATCAAGGAGGAAGCAGAAGCATAAGGTGATACAGAGCCTCATCGAAAGAGGGACGCACAGCTGGTACCAGAGGGACAGATGCCAACTGGCTGTCTCCATGGCCTAGGGGACACAGCATCTCCACATGTGTGCACGGACATTACGAGATGGATGTGGGACAAGATGCTACTTGTAAAAGCCACTGGCGTCCAACACATGCACACAGAGAGCTTGATGCAGGCTTTGATAAGCAAAAACTTTCCAGGAGAAGCCCAGGAATGCTGTAACTCTACAGATCTGAGGACACCCTCTCTCCTTACAAAGGCAGGAGGCATTTCTCAGAGGGTGGAAACCATACTTCATTCTCACCACAGTAAACACTGATGTTGGTTGGGGGTATGGAATTTGTGTATGTGTGTGCACATGTGTGTATGTGTGTGTACATGTGTGTATGTGTATGTGCATGTGTGTACATGTGTGTTTGTGTATGTACATGTGTGTGTACATGTGTGTGCTTGTGTGTGTGATTACATAGCAGTTGTTTTATATTGCATACATAACACATCTATATTCTCAAACTTAAAATGTCACATGTTTGTGTATGTATTTAAAATCAGAGGAGCTTCACTTATGGTTAAATACATTTCAACCATCTAGCCAGGAGCTGACCAAGAGGAACGGTGTGCTGTGTCTCTGCCTCTTTGTACAGCCAACCTTGGGAAGAGGAAGCATCCTTGGTCTTGATCAATAGGATTAGACTCCTGAGCTGCAGACCTGTCTGTGCTAAACAACCCCACCTATGTTAACTCATGCAGAAAGTCCCTACCCTTCTGAAAGGGTGTGTCTGCAAGTACACAGAGGAAAGGCCTAGAAAGACACTTACCAAATCAGTCACAGAGGTGGGATGGAGACCAGTCTGGTTTCCATCTTGTCTGGTGTAGCCAATGGGAGCTCCACACTTTTTGTGTGTGTGTGTGATGCTTGATGCTTTTAACGCAGATGAAAGCCTGCATGCTTCAAGTCTATTTTAATTGGGTAAAATGGTTTCAAATTCTGCACATTTGTATTTAAATATGGGGGTACTGAGTGCATAGATCGGGCACTGTGGATCCAGAGTAAGGCTTACAGCTCTGTAGATCTATCTATTCACTGATGATCAGAAATCCACTCCTCTCTGGAGTGGTTCTCCTTCCTTCATCCATTCATTCACTCTAAATCATTTCCATGTGAGGGAGTGTGGCAGGTGCTTGGTGAAGAGAAAGTGCAGATAAGATAACAGTTGACCTCTGAGCTCAGGACAGTAGTCACACACTATACCAAGCGCTTCCTTTGGTTGCTCAATGCCCCCAAACCCCAACCTTAGCATACACCATGAAGTGGCTCAGTTGCTTTCTGTTGCTGAAGTCACATGCCTACTTAAGAGGCAAAGCTGAGAAATGAATCAGGCACCCATCCTGACCTCAAGCTCTCTCATTCTGGGAAATAGGCAGGAATAAGAACGCAGTACCTAAGTCCCAGGGCAGTGTGGACAGGTGATAAGTGAAAGGCAGCCCTGGGGGAAGATGGAGGAGGTTCCCAGCCTTTAAGTACAGGCAGGAGCAATCTGGTAGGACTGCTGCCATGGGAAAGAGAGATCGGCTGACTGCTGAAGGCAGGATGCAGGGTGCTGAGCCACCTGCCTGTGGGAGAATGCTCCAGTGTAGAGGAAGTAGGAGTTTAATAGTCTGACTATTCCCTTAATGTATCCATCCCACAAGTACCTGCTGGGGGCTGCTGTGTTCCTTCCCAGAGTGGGAGCTGAATAGTCAGTCACAGGAGAATGTGCCTGCCGAGGTGGCATGGACAGTCTGTGAGTTAGCAACAGTGAGGTACAAACTCACAAATAAAACGTATAATCAAATTTATGGTTCTAGCGACGGGATATACTAGAACATCCAAAGCCTTCTGGGGATGATTTTTAAATGTGGACCAAACACAATGCACACCACTGTGTAAGTATAGCAGGACAGCTAGAAGCTTGCAGATTGCCTGCAGGCAGGAAGGAAGGGGCGGGAAACCTGGGGTGGGCAGAGGTGCAGAACTGCCTTGGGACTCAGGTGTGCACAGAGAGGCAACATTTTAAAAATATTTATTTTTTTGTTTGTTTGTTTATCTGCTGTTGGAGGTGACACGTCATGGTAGATGTGGAAGTCTGATAGTAAATTTCAAGAATCAGTTCTTGCCTTTGACCTTGTTAGGACAGTATCTCCCTTTCCTGCTGTTGGCAGCTGCTCCGGGAACTCCTGGCCATCCCCCTACCTCTGCCTTCTATCTCATTATTGCAGTCCAGGATTCCAGATGTGCACCACAACACCCACATCTGGCTTTTAACTGGGTCCCTGGGATTGATCTCCAGAAGTCAGGCTTGCATGGCAAGAAATTTTGCTCACTGAGCCATTTCCCCAAACCTTGGAGATTTTAAAAAATAAAACATATTTTTTTGCCAGGCTCCACTCTCTTCCTGAGGGTGTGATTCAGACCTCTTTGCTTTGCATATAAGAGTATGCATTTCCCACAGTGTGTAAAAGTTGATGGTGTTGAAAAGGCTTAGCATTAATATTCCAGAAGGAGCTGAGAGAGGTATGCAGGTAGGACTGATGCCTTCACAAAACAAGGACCTTCTGGAAGGAGGTGAAAGGTGACACTGGAGAGAGAAAGAGCAATCCACCTGGAACATGGTATCAGGAGATCCACTCTCTCCTGAGTTCCTTTTAGGGGGAAAGATAAAAGGGCCTCCATACCTAGGAATTCATCGCTCAAACCCAAATGGCATTGAATGGAAGTTCAAGATTCAGTTCTCCCATGAGACATGTAAGAGCTACTTTTTGTGTTGCTGTGATAAAAAGCACCCTATGGTAGAAAGAGTTTATTTGGGCTTAGGTTTATCTCAACAGGGAGGTGTGGTATCAAGAGGAGAAGGAAGCTGAGAACTTGCTCCCTTAAAGGCAAATACCAAACAAAGAGCAAAGTGGAAGTGAGGTGAGGCTATAAACTCTCTAATCCCGCCCCCCTGTGACACACTTCCTCCAGAGAGGCCTCGCCTCCCCAACCAGTTCCACCAACTGGGGTCAAGTGTTCAAAGACCTGAGCCTATGGGAATATTTCTCATTCAAATCCTTACTGTCCCCCAATTTTCTCCAAGCCAAAGATTTTCCAGAACAATTGATCTAAGATGGCAACACTCCCAGGTCATTGACAGAGATGAGAATGCAGAATCGCTGTGGAGCCATACCCTCAATGTGGGGCAGGAGGACCCCAACTGTCGACATGATAAAAGACTGCTCAGCTCAAATGATAATGTGCACAAGAAACTCTCTAGCATAATCGAGAACAGGAAGTTGGATCAGAGCCCCAAATACAAGTCATGAGAAAAAAATAATAAAGAGCTGAAATAGAAAAGGAGAAAGCCCCAAAGAACACAGTGTGGTGACAGCAAGCATCCAGACCGGAGGAGGACCAAACATGGCCTTCAAAGGCTGCAGTCTTGAAAATCAAGAACTCAACCACAGGGGCAAATTGCCTTTGAAAGGGGAATTTATAACCTTGATTGATGGAAATTGACTCCTAGCAACACAGAGAGAGAGAGAAACAGAGGAGGCTGAGAGGGACTGACATGGGAGACTGAGCATGCAGACTCAGCATTCCCTTAGTGGGAATGCCAGAGGGGTGAATGGTGGTAAGGGGTGGGGGTGAGGGGTGAAAAATGACGGTGCGTGTTCTCAGTGAAGGACAGGTACCAAACACTCCAAGTGAAACAGTTTTAAAAAGAAAGACATGACTTTGTTTTCTGCATCTCTATTTGCCTTCCACATGCCACTGTCCCTCCTACTGAGGGGTCAACATTCTCATGATCACAGGTCAGCATCACCCCAGGAGCCACAAGTCACTGCCTAGGAGCCACAAGTCACAGCCCAGGAGCCACAAGTCACTGTGTAGGAGCCACAATTCAGGACCCAGGAGCCACAAGTCACAGCCTAGGAGCCACAAGTCACTACCCAGGAGCCACAAGTCACTACCCAGGAGCCACAAGTCACTACCCAGGAGCCACAAGTCACTGCCTAGGAGCCAAAAGTCACAGC
>CM052701.1:2934050-2947556 GCA_028551405.1 Uromys caudimaculatus
GAGAAGGAAGAGGAAGAGGGGAAGAGGGAAAGGAGGAGGAAGAAGAGGGGGAGGAGGAGGAAGAGGAGGAAAAGGAAGAGGAAAAGGAGGGGAAGGAGGAGGGGAAGGAGAAGGAGGAGAGGAAGGAGGAGGGGAAGGAGGAGAGGGAGAAGGAAGAGGGGAAGAGGGAAAGGAGGAGGAAGAGGAAGGGGAGGAGGAAAAAGAGGAGGGGGAGGAGGAGGAGGAAGAGGGAGGAGGAGGGGAGAGAAGGGGATGGAGGAGGGGAGGAGGAAAGGCAGGAGGAGGGGGAGAAAGAGGAGGGGGTGGAGGAGGAGGGAGAGGGGAGGAAAGGAGAGGGGAAGAGAGAGGGGAAGTAGGAGGAAGTAGGATGGAGAGGAGAAGATCTGTATCAATGACAAAGGAAACAGGTAAACAGAAATAACAGGGTTGCCAGAGGACTGCTTTGAAATCTGAATAAGCCCAAAGCATAGGCCACCAGGAAAGTACAGAGGGAGTTCTGTGGTCCCTGAGAGCAACCAGGGCTAACCTGACTGCTTTAGAAATTGATGGAACTAGAGAGAGCCCGATGCCTGCAGAAACTGCAAGTTCAAATAAACTGTAAACACTTCCTATAAACACGGCCCAAATGTTGCATGGGCATGCTTGGAACCCTCCACTCTGAGTAGGATTCAGAGCTAACTAACAGAACCCACACTTTATCAGAAGGTCTACACAAGCAGGGAAACACTGCCTCAGAACCGAGGGCTCTGGCTCCGCTTTAAACCAAGGTGGTAAAAACAGTCCTGGTCTCAGTGTGACTTACAGCAATACAGATACCTTCGTTTGTTTTTACGTTTTTTATGTTTATTTAGTGTGGTGCACACCTTGGATCAGGCATGGAGGTAAAAGGACAGCTTGCAGGAGTCAGTTCTCTTTAATTATGTGGGTCCACTCCTGTGGTCAGGAGGGCTGGCAGAAGGCTTTACACTGAGTCAAGGCAGAAGACTCTGAATGTCCCCTTTAGAGGAACATGGCTGTGCACAGCTGTCCTTTGTGACAGCTTGTGTGCACCTGCAGCAAAGTCTGCTCTTGGGGTCTCCATTCAATTCACCTCCTTTTCCTGTTCATTTCTCTCCTCTGGGCCTGAGGCATGGCTCAGGAGCAGGGAAGCTAGGCATGTCCCTCTGCCACCTTCTCTAAGGGCTGAAGACCTTCTGACATTACCTGAGCAATGTTAAAGTTGAGCCTTCCAGGCCAGGGAACCCCCATGAAGAACTGGGAACACAACAGGCCATGGTTTGAGAAAATGAATAGGGCTCAGTTAGTTGCCTGCAGTATCAAAGCCCAGAGGTGCTCCAGGGCCAAAGAGAAGTCGGCTTCAATCTCTCTTCCCTTGATTTCTTTGAGACCAGGTCTGAAGTTGACTGACCTAGGCTGGCCAGTGAGTCCTGGGAATTCTGTTGCCTCTACCTCCCCAGTGCTGGAAACACAGGTGCTCACTCACGCCTGGCTTTTTGCATGGGTCATAGGAATCTGAACTTGGTTTCTTGTAAGCATACCTACACACACACCCCCAAGCCATCTCCACAGTCTGGGGAGATGTTCTTAGTATGTTTCTCTTAATTTGAGGTTTGTTTGTTTGTTTGTTTGTTTGTTTGGTAAGGCTTGAATTGTATATAACAGAATGTATCATATTTTTTATAGAAATAGTAATTATTTTAATATTCAGAATACTCTCTAACTACCTCCAATCAGATAATGTAGATGAGTTGGGGGGGGAGACTTGTTACCCCAAACGCTAATAATGACTCCCTCTGGAATAATGGTTTTGAAGTTCTTTTGTGTATTTTCTATTTAATTTTATCTTGAAAGCATAGCAATCAGGATAGCGTAAAGGAAAACAAACAAGAAATAAGATGACAACATGTAAGGCCTCACTAGGGTGCAGGCGGGGCTGTTTCTATTGATGCAGGCTGAGTGGCAAAGACGCTGATGCCTGGAGATTTCTTTATCTTTTTGTTCTTGTTTTGTTTTTTGAGACAGGGTTTCTCTTTTTAGCCCTGGCTGTCCTAGGGGACATCTTATTTACTCCATAGTCCAGGCTGGCCTCCAACTCAAAGGTCCACCTGCCTCTGCCTCCCCAGTGCTGGAATGAAACGTGAGCACACACAGCCTAGCTATCTTTCTTATCAAGGATTATGACATCTACTCTGCCCAAGTCTTTCTCCTATGCAACCATTCCTCCTTGCAAATAGACCTGCGAAGATCTATAAATCTGTCCTTTTAACCAAATGGTTCCTGCTTTGTTACCACCCACTCTAATTTACTTGGAGAGACCCTGAAGCTGCTGGAACCATCCACCCTCTTGAAGTTAATGTATTCATTAGTTATAATTGCCTCCGCAGTGTTCACACCAATCTGAGTCTCCCAGTTGCTTAATGGTTTTGATTGGAGGTTGAACACTTTTATCTGGGTTAATTTACTATTCATAGTACAATGATGGAGTATTCATTTTGTTACCCAGATTACAGCTAGAAATGGAGGTATGTATCACCCGCAGGAGGGCTGCTTGGAGCTTAGCGTTAAAATGCTTCTTGGGCGTTTTCAGCAGAAAGCAGTGTGCCCAAGAACGCTGTCATTCAATTTCAGCATTTCTGCCCAAGCTTGAAGCTGTTCACAGACTTTCTGTGGCTGCCCACGATGAGGCTGCCACCGCCCTGGATTTCTCTTGGATTGATGTCTGTGGGGAACGCCATGCAGATGTGGTCTACAATCAAGAGAAGATGTTAGTGCCCAAGTCAGATGCAGGCAGATATGCTAGGAAGTTAGCTATGCACAGATTTCTTCTGGACTCCCAAAAGTTACACAGCCCTGTGTTAGGACCTGACCTCTTCCCTGCAGGATGCCCAGAGTAGGCTAAGTTTGGTATCTGCTTCGGGAACCTCAGTCTCCCTTTCTCCCACTCTCCTTCGGTAACCATCGAGGAATCCCCTCCCAGCTGTGGAGAAACAATGTGGAAACTTTACCTCCTTTCCAGAATCTCAAAGAACTCCATCCCCTGCCTTCATCCTGAAAGCTGAATCCTGTACCCATGCTACCTCAGTGAAGTCATTTCTGCACAGGCTCATCCCAGACCACAGCCACCACCGTCCCACCTGCTGATGGTGCAGGTGCCTGGCAACAGAAATTTCCTGGTAAAGCTGGACAATAGGCTAGCCTAAGGAACACGTATTGATGGAAGCCTGTCACAGCCACACCCAGGAGACTTCTGTAGTGGGTTCTCTGCTCGGCCCTGCTGGCCTCTGCAAAGAGTCGGGTGCACTTGACATCGCAGAGAACCCCAGAGTGAGTGTGCTGGCAGCCATCAGACTCAGTCATGTGTAGGGATAACCCAGGATAACCCACGATAAGCTGTGGGAACACATGATCTCTGAGCAGTTCTCCTAGAACAAGATTGCACCAGCCTTGCATAGCACCTCTGCTCACTCCTTTAATGGAGTTGCCATCACCAAATAAGCTCTGGAGGAAATGTCTGCCTCTCCTGTGAATGCATAGGGGCCTCAGAAAATGCCCTGTACACAGGGGCACAGACAGAAATGCATGACAATGGGGTAGCCTGGGCAACAAAGGTCTGGAAGTGAGAGTCCACCTCAGGAGTAAAGGTGGCTGGGCCATGGTACATCTGGAGATGTGAGCTTCAACCAGTGCCTCCTCTGCACTTAATTGACTTGGAGGAATCTGCCAGTGAATATAGGTAACCAGAACATTCCAAATATAGCCGAAATTATAGAAGGAAGGAAATAGATAGAATTCTATGTACAAGCGTAGTGTGGGGAAGGCACCACTGTGGTCAGGACACTCCCGGCATGCTTGTCTTTGTATCACCGTTACACTGAAGGGTGGGAATAGTCACATACCCAGAAGGTATCAGTCCATGTGTGCAGTTGAGGGCTGTGTTGCCCACTCCCTGGTGAGATGCCTCCAGGAGGAATCTCTCTAGGACTCTGCTCTTGTCTGATACCAAGAGCAGTAATCCATCATGAGACATCCATAGGTGAGGATGAAGCCCCCCCCCCCAAACACTGCCCCTGAAGCCACTGGCCTCTGCAGCCAGGAGCGTCAGGCTGGGAAGACCTGATGTCATGCACAGGCTGGAGTACAGTTTTCATTTTGTAAACGAGAAGCCACATTCCCCCTGGAATAGCAATCGGAAACAGACACAAACATCTGTTTGAATAATGAGCTGTTTGTCAGGCTTGCTTCGAAGGCAGAGCTGGTGCCAGGGAGAAACAGACATCAGGGATCCCCGCACAGGCAACACAGAATGCAGGCTGATGAGTGTCTAGGGAGCGTGCGCACCTCCCTGCTGGGTCCCCCTGCCCTCCCACTCCAGGTCAGTTCATCAGGGTGAGGATGAGCCTGAGCAATCTTCATATCTAAAGACACAACCTTCTGCTACCAGCCTCGTCAGCAGATGCCCCACACCAGCCCCCACCTTTAGGGAGTAATTACCACATCTCCCCAGATGTTAACGGAGACAAATGTTCTGCTCTGTGCATTTTCCTATTTTAATTGAAGGAAAGTAACTAATTATCTTGGAGAAGCAGTCATTATTCCCTAGCTTCAGGCTGGCTTTTGCAAAAGATGACTGGGGGCCTTCTTGGGGCAGTCAATATGTTAACCGCTCATTATGGCCTGTGACTTGCAAGGGGAGCAGACAGCTCCAGACCCAGCAAACCTGAGCTCTGCGTCCAGCTCCAGGGGAAGAAGGACACATGTCAGATTTCCCATGATGCTGTAGGAGCACAGGGCCACAGACGAAGAAACTGTGGCATCTCTAGAGTCCCCCATGAGGTGCTGTGACTGCACTCCACGGGCAGAGGGGGCTGATGTGCTGACCAGTGGCCATGTTTACACTGGGCCGTTGGCCATGGAGATACAACTTGGTGACCAGGAGTCACTGGCTGTCTGCAGTTCTGTTCCAGGCTCACTCTTTAGATTACCTTCCCCAAGCCTGCTCCCCTCCCTCAATCAGCCCCTCCCGACTACTGCCTGGCAGCAGCTCAAAACTTCTAGCTGAGTCTCCTATCCTAGAGTGTTAGTCCCTAGAATCCAGCCCTCTAGAAGTACCCCCACCCAACAAGAAGACTCACTAGGTCCATCTCTGCTCTGCTCCTACCATGAGCTGTGCTGACCCTGCAGGGCCTCTTTCGGAGGCTTGAAGCTCTGATGGAGCACAGGAGTCCCTCTCCCAAGCACCCTGGAGCTTTGCCATGGTCCTGATCACCGTCCTCAGCACAGGGCTAGTGTCATGATGATAGCAAATGCATAGTGAGCTTTTACTGACTGACTTCTGTCATCACACTGAACCCCTTCTGCAGTGTCTTCATGAGACAGGACAGCGAGACCCTTGTGCACTTCACGGGCAGGAAGCCATGCTCAGAGCTTGCTGTAAACACTGGCAGGCTGGCTCACGGCCACAAACTAGTCCCTAAGTGACTTGCACTTCTCAAAGACAAAAGGTCACTGTTTGGAGGCCAGAAAGGCCATGTGTCCTTCTGTAAGTTTCCCCCATGTCTATGTGGAGCTGTGCTAGCCTTTGATACTATGTATCCTATGTATCAGGGAGTAAGGTGTCTTATTTTGTGAATACTAGATACAAAGTATCTGATTTGCAAGGGTGTAGCTCCCCTTAGCTTCCTGTCCCACACATGTACACAGTGAATACATTCAGTAATAAAACAGATGGATGGCGTTGATCTCGCTGGTTCCAGGATCCTCAGCTTTCTCCTCGTCATGGAGACAGACAACCCTTCTGCAGCCTCACACTTCCTGGCAACCCATCACTTGGCACCTGCTGCTCTGGGTTGAAAAATCTGGTCACCTTAACACTTTTCTTTCCAGGCTCCAGGCCAGGAGAGAGGCAACTGGCTGGCTTTCTGCCCTCACATTCTCCCAGTGTCTAGCACTGTGTCTGACACCCACTGGGTGCCAGTCATTAATGTCAAGTCTCTCAAAGCCTAGCAGCTGCTGTGAATGTTCAGAGTCTGTTTTCCCAGATGAGAAACAGCATGGCCCTGCCTGGAGGTGGGACCTAGACATGACAACTGTCAGAACAGCAGGGCCTTGGGAACCTTTGGCTTTTCCTTCTGATACTGAGGGTTCCAGAGGCAGATAGATGTCCTCAGGGTCAGCTTTCCCCTATGATCAGAGCTTTGACCTCTCTGGGCACTCCTCTACACGGAGAGGCTGTGCGAGCCCTTACAAACTGCTCTTTGGGGCATGGGGCAGAGTGGACAGAGATGACCAGGAGCGATCCCACATCCACGGAGATGGCATGGGCAGAAATGGCAGAGTCCTGGCTGGCAAACACTGGCTCACCATGACTCCGGATATTCCAGACCTCAGTCTGTGCAGGTAAATACACACCAGATGGGTTATGTTATGTCTTTACCCCACTGCTGGCTACTAGCTCATCATCCCCATTATGGAAGGGAAACTGAGCCTCACTGCTCCTTCTGCAAAACTCAAGATATAATGGCCATTTCTCCTATGGCCACTGTCTCCCAGATGGATGCTGGTCCTCATGCACAGTGGCCGGCTGGACTCAGAACCCTTCACCATAGTGACATCACCTCCCCAAATCCCAGTGCATGTCAGATGCAGGACCAAATGCAGGGTTAGTTTTATCCAGAGCAGATGTGGGTTTCATCAATGCCACACAGTTGTGACCTTAGAACACACACAGTGCCTGATTAGCTCCTGGTCTGGAAGTGAACCAAGCTAACAGCCGACCTTTAAAGAGCATCCGCTGCCTCAAGAAAAGGACAAAGCTAGGGAAAACCCTGTTCTAACTGCAGGCTCACGACTTTGAGTGTCTCTGCACTCTCCTTCAGGATGGTCCAAAACAAAGCAAAATACTTTCTTTCCTCTGGAAAGCATGGCCTCTCTGCCCAGAGATCTTGGCCACATTCTTCCTTTAGTATTACAGGAAAAGTCAGGATCATGTATAGGGCTGGACTTGGGCCCTGAAATGGGGTAAAACCCAAAGTCACTCAGGATGTTGTGTTGACCTTGCTGCCCTTGTGAAAGTATCCTGAACCCCAAAGAAAACACAGACCAATTACCTTCTAAGCCTGGTTCTCTGGGTCTCTGATGGAAGAGGGTACAGAAAGGTAGATTTAGATAGGGGTATCTTATTGCTGAGGTGAGCAGATGCCCAGGCTACTCTCTTAGCATGAGATGTTCTCAAGAAGACACAGACATTAGCTGTTTGATGCCAACAGCTTCCCCTGGCCTCATGAGCCATCTCACCCCAACTCTGCAGAGCTGATGTGAGTACGCATGAACTTCTATGTCTCCGTGGGCCTCCGTGGGCCTCTGCTGCCTGTAGATCACATGTCCACCTCAACATGGCATACCCGGGAAGGAGTTTGCTTGGTTCATCTTCCTCCCATCCAGCAGAATGGCAAGCTTCAGAGCCAGCTTCATGCATCCAGACTGGCTGGCTGGTCCTACTTTTTATGACCTCTATTTTATTGACATGTTGTCACCCATGTTGTTCAGAGAAACCGAAACTCGGCTCTCCTGTCACTCAAATTCAAGGTGCTTTTTGTCTCCAGAATCTCTTGAGGGAACCATTCCTGATGTAGGTTTTGCTTCACACCCCTAAACCATGCCTGAGACTGGAGGTACACAGTGGCTGGCTTCCCAAAGGCAGGGACACTCAAGTGAAGGCAGATAGAAGCCGGGCTGAGCTAAAGGAACATCTGCAGCATGCCCTGCTTCTTCCCCTCTGACATCCGATTTCCATGTTTAGAAACATAGAATTACCTGCTTTCTTCAATAAAGTTGCTCTAAATTGAGCCCATGGGGTGAATATCAGTGTTTGACTTCCTCTCAGCTGTTGGTACACTAAAGGAGCAATGTGATGGTGGGTTTCAGAACGTGCGCTGTTCTCACGTATTCCTGGGTCCTGGTCACAGTGGCATACTGCATTCTCTCTGCACCAAGAGAGATACAGAGACCTGTCTGTTCCCAACACCAGCAGAGACAGTCAGGCCATCCTAGTCCTGGCAGTGTCTCTGAGAATGCTGCTTAACCTCCCTGCTAGTTTTGAGATTAGGGGAAATAATTAAGACAGCATAGGATTCTGGGGACCAACTGTCACACAGCAAGCAGGACCGAAAGTCTACTTTGTTTTGTATTTTTATTTTACTTTTGAAGCTACTTAGCATACAAGGTGATAGGCTCCACCTCCACCCCATTGTGCAGTTTTCATCCTCGCCCCTCCCCCTGTGCCCTGTCCTGTCCCCACCTGATTCTCCATCCCTGGCCTCATTCTCAGATGCTCCATCACTTTCCACCCCTCTTTACTTCACACATGGCTGACTGCTCTGGGCTCTTAGGGATGTTTTCCTGTTTGGGCCATGGGCTGATTTGTGGTGCTCTCAGGAGTGTGTGAGCAGAGGGTCCTTCCTAGTACTTTCTCCCTGGGAGTGTTGAGATTCCCCTGAGGATATTGTGTGCTGCCACCAAAGCAAAGCTGGCTCTAGAAGCCAGGGCAGGAGAGTCTCCAGAAGTGGAAATGCCATCTGTACAGTAAGGCAGGAGAGCCAGCTCACCTCCTCAAAGTGTGGCACAATATGGCTCTGTGCAAGAATAGCTTTGACCAGATAGGTGGAGCCTCAGGACTCAGCTTTCCAAACACCCGGGGCTTCCATGGAGACTGGATTCATCTCAGAAAACATCTCCATTGGGTCCTAAAATGACCTGTCTCCAAAGCCCATGTGACCCCAAGCTGGCATTCCTTATCCCAGACTCCCCAGTGGCTGGACGCTATGGTTCCTCTCATAGGGTTTTTGAGGTAAGGGGAAGATGAAATGGAGCGACTTCATCTCCAGCCTGTATTCATCTCCACAGGTCGGAGCAGCCAGCACCTGGGCAGGTGCATGCTCTTCCTCACTGGCACCCACTGCACTCACACTGTGCTCCAGGGAACCTTTGCCCAGACGGAGGCTGTTGGCCCCAGCACTCACCACAAGGGACCAGGAACATAGGAACGGACCTGTGGGTTTGCAGGCTGCCAGCCGGGCCGCGTCTGCAAACATCATCATTTTCAGCAAAACAAATAACCTCACCCAGGGCTGGCAAAGGTTAGGAATCATAGTCGGGTATAAATTCCCTCCAAATGTCCATATCTTCTGAATGATGGAAACCCCCAGTGCTGACTGAAAAGAAGTTTCTGAATGTAATGTTCCCAGATTAAAATATAGTACCTATCTTTATTCACATGATGGTTTATCTCAGAGAAAACCTCTGCACTACATTTTGGGAGGCAGATTCGGTGGCAGGCCACAAAATTTATCTCTTGAGAGAAAGACAATGAAAATACATATAAAAACCATTGTTGTCAGCACAAAAGTGGGAGAGGATTTGTGGAAAGGAGGCCCTCATCGGATGTGAGATCCTGAGTGCCTGGAGGAGCCAGCTTTCGGTCCAGAAAGCTGAGTTAGATGAAAAGAGAAAAATGTTCCAGTGAGCAGCAAGAGATGCAGAAAAGATGGAGTTGGGCAGACAGGTGTGGAGGGGCTGATGCCGGTGGCCAAGGCTGGCAACCACATGCTGCCGTTTGCAAGGCTCTGCTCCCCAACCCATTCTGCAAGTCAGGACTCCAGAACAGAGGTCAGGAGCCTTACCTGAGGTCACTCGCAAAGCTGGTGGCGCACCTGGGGTTCAGATCTAGGCTCAGGCTCTAGACCCACTGCCACATTGTCACATGTCAACATGTGTGTGTCACATGTAGGCATGTGTCTCCCCTCTCACAGAGACACAGTTGGAATCTTACTGAACTTTTTACCCTGGCATGCATCCCTGAGGTAGTCGGGAACACTGGGCCTTTTGTAAATGGTCAGAAGGAAGGGTTAAAGGTCTGTTTGCAGAAGCCAGCATCCACCAGGTGGAATTCTATTTGGGGGATGCATGGACTCCTGCCCAAGCTAGTCTGTGAGTCCATCTAAGAACACTACTACCAATACAGGACCTGCTTGTGGGAACACCCCCCCCCCTTTGGAAGGGGCTGAGCAGTATGGTGGGGATCTAGCTCAACTGTGCAAATACATCATAAGACACTTGGGACCCAGCACAGAGACAAAGTATGTGATTTGAGTAATGTCACCAGAGGCCACCGAGGGAGCATGGTGTCAGAGGCTATTGGGTTTTGTTCTCTTTCACACTTCTCTTCAAAGGCTGTGGGCACAGGGCTGTGGGTGGCTGTAAGCCCACAGAGCCCTGGCTCTGTTCTGAGAGGCATGCGTGCACAGCCGCCCTCTGGCCACACCAGGGCTGGCCCAGTGGACACTCTAGGGAGAAAATCAGCACTGTAAGGGAAATGGGGGAACTCCCAGCAAGCACTGGTGGTGGACGAGCCTGAGATAGACCCTTGACTTCCAAAGCAAGGTACGGGAGAAGGTAGTATGCAGAGGCATGGTTGTGTTCTTGGCATCATGTGTGTCAGACTCGGGGGGCGGGGACCCTGAGTTCAGAGCAGAAAATAGAAGGCAGAGCGTCCCATCATTCATGATGGTACTTTGAAATGTTCTTTCTTTTAAAAAAAATTATTTATTTTTATTGTTATTATACAAACACACACACATACACAC
Source organism: Uromys caudimaculatus (assembly GCA_028551405.1). Taxonomy (NCBI): domain Eukaryota; kingdom Metazoa; phylum Chordata; class Mammalia; order Rodentia; family Muridae; genus Uromys; species Uromys caudimaculatus. Next base: position 2,944,691 of record CM052701.1, read on the forward strand.
ACACACACACACAGACACACAGACACACACACACACAGACACACAGACACACACTGGTCGCCTCAGAAAGGCCAAATGAGGATGCTGGATCCCCTGGAACTGGAGTTAGAAATGATTGTGAGCCACTGCATGGGTGCTGCCAAATGAACCTGGATCCTGCAAGAACATGGAGCAGGCTTCGAGGTTTCAAACACCCACGCCATTTTCAGTTAGTTTCTCTCTTTCTCTGCCTTGTGCTTATGGATCATATGTAATCTCTTGGCTACTGTTCCCATGGTGTGCCTGCCTGCTGCTGTGAACTCACTCCTGATGGCCGCCAACTCAAACCCCCTGGAACTGTGAGCCCCAAAATAAATATTTTAAAAGTTTTCTTGTTCACAGTGTTTTATCGCAGCAATAGTATAGCAACTCAGACACCATGATGTGCTATGTCTAGTTTACAGAATATGACAGGGCCAGAGCCTCCACCTCTGAATCCCAATTCCACATGCTTGCATGACAGAGAGAGGTCTTCTTTGGTCCCCATGACAGCTCTACCATCAGACCCCAAAGATAAACATGAAAATTGTGCCCAACCTTGGATGACTAACTGTCACCTGCAGGGAAGTTACTGCAGACAACTTGTTCAGGTGGGAACAACACAGGATGAAGGCTGTGGGCCATACAAGATTAGCTGGACACTAGTGTCTTTTAAGTCAACTGTGGAAGTCCCAGAGTGTCACTTGCTCCTCATCCTCCCAGGACAGGGACAATTCAATAGTAGCAAATAGAAGCTCAGGTGTTTTCAGCCATCATCCCGAAGTGGGAGTTGAGAAGGCTATGGACTGAGACCCAGCAGACATTCCATGTTGGGGATGAACTGTAGAAAGAGGCAGGGTGACCCCTTGTTCCCAGCTAGTAGGTGAGGGAGGACACAATCTTTAATCTGAGAGAGTTTTAGCACTACAGCGTGGAAAATGCAAGCTGGGACCTGGGTGGTTGTGCTGCAGAGGGTAATGCGACAATATCTGCCGTGTTATCAGTTCTTGTCACTCGCTGCCTTGGATACAGAAAAGCCACTCGTAAGCACAGAATCAGATGGAGTATCAAGGTGTGGCTTCCTGGACAAAGGCTCTGAAGACCATGCACCTCTGTGTTGTTTTGAAATCTGTGAGTGGCTGTCTTAGTCAGGGTTTCTATTCCTGCACAAACATCATGACCAAGATGCAAATTGGGGAGGAAAGGGTTTATTCAGCTTACACTTCCATGCTGCTGTTCATCACCAAAGGAAGTCAGGACTGGAACTCAAGCAGGTCAGGAAGCAGGAGCTGATGCAGAGGCCATGGAGGGATGTAACTTACTGGCTTGCTTCCTTGCTTCCCCTGGCTTGCTCAGCTGGCTTTCTTATAGAGCCCAAGACTACCAGCCCACAGATGGTACCACTCACAAGCCCCCCCCCCCTTGATCAGTAATTGAGAAAATGCCTTACCTCTGGATCTCATGGAGGCATTTTCTCAACTGAAACTCCTTTCTCTGTGATAACTCCAGCTTGTGTCAAGTTGACACAAAACCAGCCAGTACAGTGGCTTTTTACCTTAAGCCTCTGTCCCTGCCTGCTTGACCCACATCCCTATCCCTGCCTTAACTGAGCTGATGTCCAGGGCCTGCTGTTGCCCTGGGAATGAGTTGCTATGGACACCTAGGCTGTTTGAGCTTCCAGATGATCCCCCCTACCCCCAGAACATCTTCTGGGACCAGCAGGAGAAACGCCAAGTAAGAACTGAATGACCCACTTGATTCTTTCCCGAAGTCTTGATGTTTGAAAAATTCAGGGGAAATGACCCAAGCTTCTTTATTTGGGGAAATTTGTTGCACACAGCATGGAGATGAGGTGATCCTAGCAGTGATGGCATGAAGACTGACACCCCCATGGACACCAGATGGGGGATATGTCTGTTGGTTTTTGTCAACTTGACACATTTATACATATCTGGGAGGAGGCCATCTTGACCAAGGAAATGCCTCCATAAGACTGGCCTATAGGCAAATCTGTGGGACATTTTCTTAATTGATGATTGATGTGGGAGAGGTCAGACCATTATGAGTGGTGCTATCCCTGGGCAGGTGGTCCTAGGTTGTATAAGAAAGCAGGCTAAGCAAGCCATAAGGAGCAAGTCACTAGACAGTGACCCTCAATGGCTTCTCCTTCAGTGTTCCCATCCAAATGTCTGCCCTGACTTTCTCCCCTGACTTCCTCCCCTAACTTCCTGCTTTGACTTCCTCCCCTAACTTCCTGCTTTGACTTCTTCTCCTGACTAAATAATATGACTTCCTGCCCTGACTACCTGCCTTGACTTCCGGTCCTGACTTCCTGCCCTGACTTCCTCCCCTGACTTCCTGCCCTGACTTCCTCCCCTGACTTTCTGCTCTGACTTCTTGCTCTTACTTCCTACCCAGGCTTCCTCCCCTCACTTCATAATATGACTTCCTGCCCTGACTTCCGGCCCTGACTTCCTGCCCTGACATCCCTTCAAGCTGTATTGTAAACTGAGATAATACATGTCCCCAGTTGCTTTTAGTCAGTGTTTTATCACAGCAATAGAAACCCTAGGACGGATGACATAGATTGAAGATACCATGTCCACACTCTCTTCTCTCATACAATGAGAGGCTGCTCTACCCTAGCCTCTTAGCTTACACGGGACGCAGGGAGGACAAAGCACCTGCTGGGCTGGTTCTTTAAAGACCAAACAGTATCATTTAAGCAGGGTGTTCTCAGCCTGTGTGTCTCTACTCCTTTGTAAATTGAACTCACGGGGATCGATTAAGACCATCAGAAAACACTTATATTTACATTATGATTGATTATAGTAGCAACATCACAGTT
>CM052701.1:2947656-2996424 GCA_028551405.1 Uromys caudimaculatus
ATGATATCATTGTATCACCCCTTCATGGTTTGTGGTTGCATTCTGTACTTCCCCATTCCCCATCTCCACCTCTTTTGTGGTTTTTTCCTTTAAATACCCCTGACTTCAGCTGCTCGGGGCCGAACCCCTCTGCCTCTGCGTAGGTTACGGGTTCGACCCCAATGCATTGGTCCTTCTCACCGCCCCCGAATTAAACCTCATGTGATTGCAGCAAGGACGGTCTTTTCGTGAGTTCTTGGGGGGTCGCGCCATCCCGAGACTTGAGCGAGGGTCTCCCCAGCTCGGGGGTCTTTCATTATGAAGTGGCAACAAAAATAATTTTATGCTCGGGTATCACTACAACATGAAGAACTGTGTTAAAGAGTCACAACTTTTAGGAAGGGTAAGGATCTAAGTCCAATGAGTGTAGAATTTCATGAACTCAGGAGACGGAAATCAACTACAAGTGTACACACATTTCTCATATAGCACATGGTATGTTAGGAGGCTTCTCCAAATAGGACATGGTTTTACACACACACACACACACACACACACACACACACACACACACACACACGGAATGAGTGACCCTGTGGTCTCTGAGCATTGAATAGAACAGGAAATGGGGTAGATGAGCATTCAAGGCAGTGATGGTTCATAGGCACAGGTGGGCTGAGGTCCTGACAAATGACAGGCAGAAAATGGGAGCAGTGGGAGGAGATCACAGTGTGCTTTTACAGAGTGCTCCTGCAGGGTGCTCTCACAGAGTGCTCCCATAGTGTGCTTTCAGCATGCGCCCATAGTGTGTTCCTGCAGAGTGCTCCCACAGCATGCTCCCACTTACCTTGGGTAAGCTGACATAGATCAGTACCTGACTCATTCTTCCCATGAAAATAAGAAGAAAGCAGAGAGCCCCTGAATTTTGGGTGTGTGCGACTGTCATCCCAGCTACTCCATTCCAGAAATGTCACAGAAACGTGAGCTTTGTTAAACTTAACATCAGCATCTTCTAAAGCAAGAGAGGGGACTTCATCATCAACACTAGGGCAGACCTTTGCAGTGGTGCAGCTGTATGGGATCCCCGAATCCCTGTACCTAACTCCTTATCCACGATATGTAAGTAATCCCCCCAAAACTCATTGGCTTACTGAATTGGGTTTTGGTGAAATTGTCCTTCAATCTGTTATGGTGCCAACCTGGGACGAATAGATGTCTATGTACACCTCCCCAGAAAAGTTAATGTAAGCTGATGCCCACACAGGGACATAAAAGAATCTAAGATGAGCTTGGAAGGAGAGATTGCATGATTCTGGCTGCGGGCTGTGAGAAACATAATTGAGGCTGAACCACCCAAGGGTGCTACATCCACAGAGGGATCCAACATGGCGGCAGTTGCATGGGCTTTGCCATCAGTGACAAGACATGTACCTAATGCTGAGCTACCTGAGGGCAGAGTGCCTATGAAGGAACCCAGGGTGTCTGAGGTCTTCCGTGGGGTATGGAGTGGTACACCTGCTCTGTATGTACGGTGTGCTGCATGATGTGGGGATGACGGTTGGACTGTAGGTATGCATTGCTTTAGGAAGTCTTATAGCAAGATAGAAGCCTGGGTTCGCCATGCCCTGAAGAAGCACCCCAGCCTGCACTGGGACCCAAATGTCGCTGTTGGTGCTGCAGTTTAAAATTACCTCTAGAAGAAGAGACAATGCAGGGGGTTGGGAACATGTAATGCTAGGACTGGAAATGAGCAATCAATATGCTAATTACACACAAGAAACTTGCAAATGAGCTTCTAACCTTTCTGAAGAAAACATCTGCTCCCTTTCCAGCAAAGACGTCCAAGAGTCCATGGTGGGGGACCCTATGGGCTGAACACTGGGCAGCAAGGCAAAGAAAGGAAGATGGTGTTTCCGACAGAAATATCCTTGATGGATGGGGATGGACCAGTGGGGAATGCTCATACTAACACCACGTGACAAGCTGGGTGTGGCGGGCGGCCTGTAATCTCAGCACTGGGAAGCAAGGCAGGCCTTGAGGCCTCATTGCAAGTTGGTCTAATGGAATTTGTGAGCTCCAGACTAGTAAGAAACCCTGCTGCAAAAATACAGTGGAGTGCTATGGAGGAAATCACCTGACATTGACTTCTGACCTCCATGTACACAAGATGGCACATGCTACTATGTACATACATACACACACACACACACACACACACACACACACACACACACACACACGCACGCACCAAAAATTATTTTAAACAACTCTATCTTCAGCATCTTTGAGCAACTTGGAAGCTGTAGTCACATGCGTACACACACAAACCTACTTTCTAATTAAGTGGTCATAGGACAAAGAACAAGCGTACTGGGGGCTCCGAGGGGCAGGAGGGACTCACATCTGCATAGCTCCTCCTCCTTTAGACCTTCTCTGGCTTTCATTGGAGCTGATTCTGTCTCCATTGCCTACTCCCCACTCCCCATTTATACTGGACACCCTGAGATTTCCCAGGTGGGTGGACAGCACCCATTGTGTGTGAAGAGGACTAGGGATATGGGTCAACGCTGGGGAGAATGAATCCAGATATCTCGGGAGTAGACAAAGCGGTGTGAGCTTCAGCTGGGCTCTCCCAAGGACAGCACAAAGCACAGGACACAGTCTTCCCAGCAAGTGAGGAAAGGACCTTTCACTGGGGTGAACTGCAACCTGGCTTCTGTCACATGGCCAACGGTACAGCAAGGGAGGGTGGGAACAGGGCTGAGTCCAAAGTACAGGAGTCAGGGGGTGGCCTTTCTGGATTTTCACTGACTTTAGTTAGTGTGTGTGTGTGTGTGTGTGTGTGTGTGTGTGTGTGTGAGTGTGTGTGTGTGTGTGTACTTTGTGCATGTCTATGTGTGTGCTCTTGTGTATGTCTCTGTGTATGTGTGTCTCTGTGTGTCTCTGTGTCTGTGTGTGCATATGTGTGCACTTGTGTGTGTCTATGTATGTGCACTTGTGTGTGTCTCTGTGTATATGTGTCTGTGTCTGTGTGTCTATGTGTCTGTGTGTGCATATGTGTGCCCTTGTGTGTGTGTATTTCTGTGTGTGTTTGTCTCTCTGTGTGTGCTCTTGAGTATGTGTGTCTGTGTCTCTGTGTATCTATATGTGCATATGAGTGCTTTTGTGTGTGTGCGTATTTATGTGTGTGTTTGTGTTTGTGTGTGTGTGTGTGTGTGTGTGTGTGTGTGTGTGTCTGTATCTGGGTGTAGGTGTGGGAGTCAACCTCAAGTTTCATTACTCATGCAATGCCACCTTCTTTTGGTGCCTTGGTCTTTCTGAGCCTCACTCTCATCCAGCAGGTGGACAGCACGCTAACACCATCAGTCCACGGGCCAGTGCCTGCTCTAGCCACACAGCAGGAAGCCAGTAGAGCTGCCCTTGGCTGTCACTAACATTTCCTTGTGGTTCTCACCCCACCTCAGATTTGCTTGGATTCTCTCACTGGGACAGGGTTTCCCACTGTCCCAGAGATCACCAAGTAGTCAGGCTGGCTGGCCAGAGAGCCCTAGGACCTCCTGTCTCTGCATCCCTGGTGCAGGGATTGCCACATACACAACTAGTTTCAACTGGCTTACAGGGATGTGGGTGTCAAACTTTTGTTCTCACACATGTCAGGCAAGCATTTTATGGACTGAGCTTCCCCCAAGCCCTCGATTAGTTTTTCAAAACAGAGTCTTGCTGTGGCCTTGAACTCATAGCAATCCTCCTGTTGGCATCTTTCAAAGTGCTGAGATTATAAGCACAGGCTGCCATACCTGGCTTCTTCAGCTAATTTTTGAAGGGAAATATGAAATGTCACGTTCACAGGACAGGCCTGGGGGATTTGAACATCATGGCTCGTATAGCCTCAGCCAGATCTTGCCTCTTGCTTTACTTCGTGACTTGGGGCAAGTGCCTTGGCCTTTTTGAGCCTCACTCTCATCCAGCAGCTGGACAGCATGCTAACACCATCAGTCCATGGGCCAGTGCCTGCTCTAGCCACACAGCAGGAAGCCAGTAGAACTGCCCTTGGCTGTCACTAACATTCCCCTGTGGTTCTCACCCCACCTCAGATTTGCTTGGATTCTGCTAGGCAACCAAGCCTGGCTCCGGGAAGCACTTGTCTAGAAGCCGGACTCTTGGGAAGCACTTGTCGAGAAGCCTGGCCAACCAGCAACCTTCTGTCACTTGCCTGTCAGGGGAGATGGGGCCATCCTGTAGAACTACTTCCTGCCACTTCAGCTACAGGGACTTCTCCAGGGTCCCTGGCAGAGAGGCTTCTGTGTAACCAGCTGTCCACACACCTTGTAGAACAACCATAGGGCTCCCCACGTGGACCTTCCCTGCTGGAGGCTCCACTTGGCAAATTAACCATCACCCTGAAGCCAGAGGCTGTGGCAGGCAAGGCCACTTGACAGTCACTTTAGAGACACACTTGTTCACAGACACTCCAGGTGCCCACCTGCTGCTCTGGGATCAGGTTCTGACTCGGGGGGAGTGTTAGTTTGAGGATGGAGTTGCCAGCTAGACTCAGCTTGTCCCTAGCTGGAATTCCTGTCCCCTGCAGCCTCCTCTTTGTTGATCATCGTATGTTAGCCATGTGTGCCCTCCTGTGCGTTAACTCAACACCTGAACTATTGGGACCCAGGAAACCTGGAAAAGATGGCACTAGGGCCAGGCCGAAGAGCAGTTGACACTAGGATGTGAGGAGAATACTGAGTTTAACTCCACGAAGTGCTCTGATTTCTGCTGGGACGCAAGAGATGGGAACTGCCTGGAGCCTTAAACTCTCTCCCTTTTGTAAATACAGATAAGCTTCTGGAACCCTGACTTCTGTGCATATAATGAGAATCCAGACACGAGTTGATCCAGGCTTGGCAAGAACCATGGTTCAAGGCCGTGGGCTGCCTCCAGGTTTCCTGGTGTCCTAGAGCTGGGCATATTCTGCCTGGCCAGAGAACTCAAGTAGGCATGGGGCAGCAAGAGGAGGTGATTGTTCCCTCCTGCTCCTTCCATCATCTCTCTTCCCTCCTATTGACATGCAACAATATGAGGACATGTGTTCCTCTTATATCAGTCCAGCAGGTGTGCTTCAGGAAGCAAGAAGTGTGTGTGGAAAGGATTCCGGTAGACTGGGGTTCCTTAAGAAGCCTGTCTAGTCCCTACTCACCAGGTTCTAGAAAGCACACACACAGGAAGCTCTGGTCCTTCCACAAAGCACAGGTGTGAGCTGCATCAAAGAGCACTTCGAAGCCTGTGGCAGCCCAGCCTGGCCCCAGAGCCTGACCCCACAGCTGCCCCTAGAGCTTGTACCCAAGCCCCACACCAGCAGCATACACCACACCCACAGCCTGCCTTGATAGACCCACAGTCTCTCCCAGACCTGATCCTACCTTCTGCACCCATAACCTGCCCCCAGAACCACTACCTGCAGCTTGCACTGTCAAGAGCCTGCAGGCTCATTCCCTGCTCCCTGCTGCCTCTGGGGTGGGGTACTCCAGTTTCCTCTGCTCAGACTGGAGTTCATGACATCAAAGTGAGCAGTTCTCGGAAACAGTTTGTGGGAGTCACTTGTGAGTGGTGTCCCATCACCTATCTGATGATTGACTTGTGCTGGCCAAAGAGACGGCTGTTCCATTCAGATATTTTGGCTGTCCCGTGTCCCTAAGCACATATCTCCCTCCTGGTAAGGACCCACCAGACACTTTATAGTGAGCTCTTTGCTTCCCAGGCTTGATAAATGCTAAAGAACGAGGTGTCCTAGGCAATAGGCACATGCTCTCCCTGCCATGCTTCTGCCAGCAAACAACAATGCTGCTCAGCTTATCACAGACACTGGCTGGTGAGAGGGTTCACCTGACATTTCAGAACTTCCAGATTACAGACAGCCCTGCAAGGACCATCTCTTCCTCGAAGGGCCACCAATGTGGTGGTCTTCAATTGCAAGAGAAGGAATTGTGTCTGCCTGCACTGGGAACCTTGACCTTGCCTCATACACTGGACTGTGGGTTTATAACATTACCATGTTTATCACTTGCACCAGCCTGTCTAGATCTTTATCTATGATCACCACAAGTCAGAAGAGAACATGTCATGCATGACCTTAGAGAGCATGCTTACTGACCTCCAGAAATGGGCCTAACATGCCATCACCCCAAAAGAACAAAATAGTGGAAAATCAGGTCAAAAAAAGTCCTACCTGAAACAGTCTGACTTGGACAGCTGCCTCTTCCTCCTCCTCCTCCTCCTCCTCCTCCTCCTCCTCCTCCTCCTCCTCCTCCTCCTCCTCCTCCTTCTCTTCTTCTTCTTCTTCTTCTTCTTCTTCTTCTTCTTCTTCTTCTTCTTCTTCTTCTTCTTCTTCTTCTTCTTCTTCTCCTTCTCCTTCTCCTTCTCCTTCTCCTTCTCCTTCTCCTTCTCCTTTTCCTCCTCCTCCTCTTCCTTCTCCTTCTAGGTCTTTGGAGACAGGGTTTTTCTGTGTATCAAGCCCTGACTGCCCTGGACTCTGCTTTGTAGACCAGGTTTGCTGGAACTCACAGAGACATCCTTGCTTATGTCTTCCAACTGCTGGGATTGAAGGGGTAGGCCACCATTCCCGGCTGGATAGCAACTTCTAAACTCTGTGCTAAACTTTGTGGGCTCCTGAGAAGTGTATCCTTTCACTCAACTAAGCCAGTGCAGGGAGTCAATAACTCACTCCAAGTGGCAAGAAGGGCTTGTGTCTCTGTCCTGCAGGAGGCGCTAATTAGGGAAGAGAGTCAGAGGTCAGCACAACTCAACTCCAAGCAGCCGAACTTATCTTGGGCTTTCCATGAGCCTCTGGGACTCAGGTGATTCCTTCCTTCCTTCCTTCCTTCCTTCCTTCCTTCCTTCCTTCCTTCCTTCCTTCCTTCCTTCCTTCCTTCCTTCTTTCTTTCTTTCTTTCTTTCTTTCTTTCTTTCTTTCTTTCTTTCTTTCTTTCTTTCTTTCTACACCCTGGCACACAGTTTTATGTTTGTGAACTGATGTCTTTTATGCAGAGTGGAGTACTGGCTTTAAAAAACCTCTCTGAACAATGTTGGTGGTGTTCCTGCCTCAGTCCAGCCATGGAGAGACAAAGGTGAGAAGAATCACCTAGGCAGCCCAGGGAAGACATTGCAGCAGAGTAGAGGCAACCCACCAGGCTCTGGGAACGGCCAAGAGCTGTGTGAACCTGAGGACACATTCACAGCAGTGGGTCCTGCCAGGAGTCTCTTCTCTTTCCGCTCTTTATCCCTTTTGGGTGACGGGACCAGGACCTGTCATTATCCAATGAAGCTCATTCTGTGCCTTATCTGTTTTTCTGGGCAACACAAACATCTGGGCTGGAATTCTGCTTCGGGCACTGGTTCACACCTGGCCCGATCCCCGAATCCCACATTCCCATCACTTGAGCTCCTGAACAGTGTGTCTACAGCCCACACGATACCAGATCCAGCTGGAAATGGAAACATCAGTTCTGTTTTCAAAATGTTGAGTGACTTCTGCCAGCAATGTGTCTCATGCCCGCAGCCATAAAGCCCAGCAAAGAAATAAGTTGGCTGTGATAATGTCTGTAGTGTATTCTAACTCAGAAATGTGAGGATCCATCCAACCATAGGAACTGGCTCCATAAACGGAGCTACAGCTGTAAGACAGAACGCTATCGAGCTGTTTTATGTTGTGGGAGAAGGGGACAATGGGGATGTGTTCATGGTATCAGGAACAGAAAACAGATGACCAAACATTGCTTTCTGCGGAATACCAATTGTGTTTAAAAAGGAGCGAGCTGCCATGTTGGTGCTAGCTCAGGATTTAACACAGAACCAGCATGCATGAATTTACGGCAGCTACTTTTTGTAGCAGGAATTCAGGTGAGGATCATTTTTTTCCCCTCTTAGTACATTTAAGTGTCTAAACTTCCCATAATAAACAAATAGTGTATTTATAATCAAAACTAGGTATTCAAGGCATTACAAAGCTGTCAAACCGCGCAACAAAATTGATTTTATTACCAGCAAAAGCTGACAGTGATTGCTACCCTCGCTGTTATGACAAAACACACAGAACATGAAATTTATCATTTTGACTGTTTCAAAGCATACAATTCAGTGGCGTTAAGTACATTCAAATATCTAACCGCATGGCCACGGAGTTCCAGAATGTTCTCATCACCATAGAAGGAGATGCAAGGTGACTGAAATAGTCACAATTCATCGCCCTAACCCCCGAGTCTGCAGAGATGATTAATTGAGTTCTGTCTCTGGATTTACCACTTCTGCACACTTCACAGAAATGGGATCATGTAGTGATCTGTTTCGGGATCCCTTCGCTACATGTAAAAGCTTTAAGAATATTAACTGTTTGTAGCATGTATCAGGACTTTATTCCCCCTTCCTAGATAAGTAATAGTCTATTTCGTGGACATGCCTGCTTATCCACTCACTAGTTTGACATCTGGCTATGGCAAATTGCAGAGTTATGAACAGGCACATGGAAATGTTTGTCTGACAACCTATTTTCAATTCCTTTGGATTCATCCCCTGAGGTAAGGGTCCTGTATGGCATAGTAATCTTATATTTAACTTACTGAAGAACTGCAGATCTGTGTTACACAATGTCCACTCAAGTTTAGATTCTAGATTTCCCTCTTTTAAAATTGTATGTGTATGAGTGTTGGTGCTTTGACCGCATGTGTGTCTGTGTACCATGTGTGTGCCTGGTTTCTGTGGAGGTCAGAAGAAGGAGTCAGATCTCCAGAAACTGGAAGTACAGGTGGTTGTGAACCACCCAGTGGGTGCTGGGAATCAAACCTAAGTCCTCTGGAAAAGCAGCCATCTCTCCATCACCGTCTGTTTCTAACCAGCAATGTATTTGAGCTCTGATCAATCAAAACTCCTAAGAACACTTGTTCTATCACGGGTTATTATGACTGTCATCTTAGTGGATTAAAATGGTCTTACATCACTATAGTTTGGACTTCTATTTACCACTTTTATTTATATATATGCATTGAACGCTTGTTCCTGTGGGTTTTGTCTATTTGTATCTCTCCTGCAGAGCAGTGTTAACTTAAGCCTTTTACCCGTTTTTCAAGTTAGGTTATTATTTTTCTCTTGTTGAGTTATGAGTGCTCTTTGTATATTATGGAACTAGATTCTCATAGGTAGGGTCACAAATGTCTCACCATTTTGTGAGTTATCTTTTCATTACCTAGATAATATTCTTGGATGCAGGAAAGACTTTAATGCAGGTGAAGTATGGTTGGTAAGCCATGCGAGGTTTTTTGCTTGTTTGTTTGTTTGTTTGTTTGTTTGTTTGTTTGTTTTTAACTTAAAGTGTTAGACACAGTTTCTTAAACTCTTGGTTATGAGTCCTCTGGAGTCACTTAGCTGATGTGGGATGATGCACAATTTGGCAGCAGTACAAACTGTCTGAAATACAGCGAGCCAACTGTAGCAAATCTGAGGTGTTTTTGCACTGACTCCCAGCTGGCCTTGGTTCCTAACATACCGTTGTGAACTTTGCAGAGCACATGCTGAATATGTCCCACTGCCACCCTCAGTGTGTGAGCATCAAACTGGTGTATCTTTGAGTTACACTGTGTTGTCATGTTTGATTATAAAAATTATTACATCAAGGACTGGAGAGAGAGAGCTCAGCAATTAGGAGCACCGATTGCTCTTGTGCAGGACCCTAGTTTCATTTACAGACCCCAGACCCCAGATAGGATGACTCATACCATCTGCAGCTCTGGCTCTAGGGATGCATCATCGTCTTCTGGCTTCCGCAGGCGCCACACTAATGTGCACACACACGCACGGAGACAGTCATGCATAAACATGAATACACCTAAAAACAAACAAACAAAAACACCGATGAATTGCTAACTTGAGTTTTACACACACCACACACACAGATCGTGAATTTTGTTTGAGATTAGGAAAATTTTTTTTAAAAAGTTCTGAAATGGCCATAAACACATACCTGACATGTTTGCATTGTTCTTTTTCAGCATGGCTGTTTCTAAAATCAAAATGCTGATAAATTCTGAAACATGCTTGAGACGCCCTATGCCCATCCTTATCAAATATTCGGCCATGTTTAATTCTTTATAAACATAAATAAGCAAGCCCCTCGCACTAATTCACACATTTGCATTTGTCCTTATTAAGAGTAAAATAAAGTTTGTGACAGAGAATTACTTTTTTTAAATAAGTTCCTTCTTGTTTTACCACCAGGAAACGCTGAGTGTGCATAACTTCGTTATATCACCAGAGCTCACTTAGAGGCTAGAGCTACAGGCCGGCCACCACATCTGTCTCACATTGACAGGAGCTTGAAGGACAACTTTGGCTCTCATCCCTACACTGCAAATGCTGTAAGCACTGAGCCTCCATCTTCCCAGATGTCAGGTCAGAGACGTGGCTGCTTCTGTCCAGTTCTCAGATTTCAAGGCAGTGCTCTGCAGTGAGTTTTCATACGGTCCATAGCTTTTCTGCTTCCTGTATTATCCTATAGTAACACCTAAGCAATATTAATCTCTGGACCCCAACACATACCTTGGGGATTTCCTTCTCCTTAAATCTTCTTTGCTTTCTCTTAGTGACACCCCAGACTCTAGCTCATGGGGCTTGGGCACACAAGTCTTTTGTCTCTTGGCTCTATCACTCCACTGTTTCACTGCTGTTGGAAACAGGTATTTTCTCAGTTTCCTTTGGATTCTTCATTGCTGTGACAGAGAAACCCAACTGAGCATGTGTGCTGCTCTGAATGACATCATTAACCAGTGCCATAGGTTTTGCTGGGAGACTTCCTTAGGTCTTTGGTATATAAGACTTCAGCGTCTATGATAGAAGTGGCTTCACTTTTTCTTGTTTAATGTGTATATTTTTAAAGATTTTTCTTTCCATATTTCTCTGGCTGGGCATTATGGTACATAACTTAAAAGACAAACACACAAAAACTAACAAGTAATGCCCCCCCCAAAAAAAACAAACAAAAAGACAAAATCTACCCAATAGTGAGTATTCCCTATTCCACTTACTGTGACCAAAAGCCTCCTGTCTGCATGCCAAGTGTATTGGCCATGTGTTTTTCATAAACACCTGTTCTGTGTGGGAGAAGTTCTGGTCTGCCCTCACACTGTCCTTTGGTCCATGTTCTTGAGCTGTGAGTATCACAAAATGGTGGCCTCTGAGCTTCCAGTTCTATTGACTGTTGTGTCACATGACTTGACTGACAAACTGAGCTTACTTTGTATCCCAGTAAGGATCCTACTAGTTCACATGGCAGAAGGCATTCAGCGCTGTTTTGATCTGTTGGTATCTTATTAACCTCACTGGTCCTCACAGTTCTTGTTGACAGTTGAGTATTTTAAGGGCTGCTTCCTTCTCTTCTGCATTTTGTAGCTTTTGAGAGGGGCAGATATGTTGGTTTTCTGCTTAGCTCTGAAAGTTTCTCTGCTGCAAGGTTTTCTGTTTTGTTGCTACTGTTCTTGTTTTTGTTTGTTTTTAGAACTCAAATAATTGTAAAACTTTTAAAGGCCTGGGTCAAAACAGAAATGGAAGGCTTCAAACTTTGACCATGACACTAAGCTCCAACCATCTCTTCCTGTGGATGGGCAGTTTCTTCAACCAATCAAACGCGGTTCCTTGCGATGACCAATTTAGATAGTCAGCTTTACAGGATTAAAAAATGAATGGGAGTGTTAGTGAAGTCTGGCTTCAGTTGTGTCTGTGGGGATTTGAAGGACTAGCCAAGAGGAGAAAGACTTCTGTGGGCACAGGGAGAAATCCAGCTGATATGAGTCCCCTTTGCTCTGACTTCTGATCTCCCGAGACATGAGCAAGCAGCCTCCTGCCACCAGCTTGTCCCCACCATGATGGACGGTTCCCTCAAACCATCAGCTACAATAAACCCTCAAGTTGCTTCTTGTCGGGTGTTTAATCAATTTATGAACACCAGCTTTTCCAATCATCTCCCCAAAGATGGACATAAATGTTTCATGGCGTTTTATTGTAATTTCAATTTCTCTTTAATTTCAAGGACGCGTTTTAGGAAAAATATCTAGCTTAGCAAAAATAAAATGAACCTTAAAATAAAGGAACATTTTTGATGTCAGAGATTGAAGAGAAACTCATAAGAGGAGTTCAGCCCAATACTGGAAGCCGAGAGTCCAACCCAATACAGGAAACCAAGAGTCCAACCCAATATCGGAAGCCAAGAGCTACAAGATCAAAGCCATGTCTCCACATCAGCCTATTCCACAGGTCACTGCAGACACAGGTTTATTTGCCAACCAGACTCTGTCCTACAAAACCTCTTTTTTACTGTCCAGTGTGGAGAGGGATCTTCCTCAGCACCACCAGCCAGTCACAGTGAAAGGCCCTCCTATATGGGACCGGGCCTCAGAGCACTCACTTCCTAATGAGCCCCAGCCCAGATGCTGACTCTTGCAACTACAGGAGTCCTGCAGTGCTCACTGGACGAAAGTGATCACCGTGGCTTTCTGTCCACCTCATGCTGTTTCTGATGATAGAAAATCCCTTCTTATCAGTCCGACCATCTCTTTCCAGCTCAAAAGCAACTATCTGAAGACATGTCTTCTGCCTGCAGATGCATCGGAGTTTCTGGGAAGCCAAATTTTAGTACCGAAGGATGACTTCCTACAAAATAAATGCTCACTTAGCCAAGTAGCCAGTTGCCTGAAAGATTCTGTGCTTTCTGTCAAAGCAGAACCCAATAAAGACACAATTCTCACAGAGGAGCTGACAGTGTATCAGGAAGCTCGGATTTAAAGTGGTGGGCTCCCCAAGCACCACTTCTGAGCAGCTGGATCATGGCCAAGTCACTTGAATTGTCTCAGCCTTAGCTTGTTTCTCTATAAAGTAGATATGCAACAGGCCTACCAGGTTGGATCACTGAGAGAGCTAAAGGGGAAAGCAAGTAAGTCCGTCATCAGTAAATGTCAGTGTGTGGCAGGGGGTAGCTGAGGAGCCTGCAGCAGTGGTTACAGTAGTGCGTACCCATCAAACTTCCCACGAGAGTGATCAGGTGTCCACACCACCTGCCTTCCAGGCTGTGATTCAGAATTCATATTACGATTCACTCAGCAAATGTCGTGTGTGTGTGTGTGTGTGTGTGTGTGTGTGTGTGTGTGTGTGTGTGTGTGTGTTATAGAGTATATGTGTGTGTGTGGTGTGTGTGTGTGGTGTGAGTATGTGTGGTGTGTGTGTATGGTGTGTGTGTGTGTGGTGTGTGTGTGTGTGTGTGTGTGGTGTGTGTGTGTGTGTGTGTGCCCTTGCCTGTCTGTAAGCACACATGTAGAGGTTAGAATCTGACATCAAGTATTTTTCTCTGTCACTCTCCACCTTTTTTAAAAAAAAAATTATTTATTTATTTATTATTGAGTCAGGATCTTTCACTGAACCTCAGCTAGTCTGGCTGGCCAAGGAGTCCTTGGGACCCTCCTCTCCTTGTCCCCAACCTTATGCTGCCATGCCTCAATTTTACCTAGACACAGGGGATCTGAACTTGGGTCTTCATGCTTGTTCAAACTAAGCCATGTCCTCAACCCCTCAGCAAATGCCTACAGAATGACCAGTCACTGCCAGGCCCTCTCCTGGGTCCTGATGGTGTGATTATGAAATCTGTCCTAACTGTTTTGAGTTAGGTCAGCCAATGTGCTGTAACTAGTGGCTAGATGACACATCCTTCATGGTTGGGGCCACGTGTCTCATCATAGCTCCTTACCATCTGCAGAAATGTCCACAGGCAGGCAAACATGAATGGGTGTGGTCAATTTAAATCTCTTTGCAAAGTAGACTATGGGATAAATACAGCTGACAGATAACTTAGAAACTTCTACAGTTTAATGGAAAGAATAGTACATATAATGGGGGCTGGGCAGTGTTTGCCTTAGACGGGCTCTTGGGGTGAGGATTCTCAAAAAGGAGAGATCCGTGGAAGGCAGACTGTAGGAAGACCAAGACCTGAACCAGAGCAAGGCACAGAAGTGGGGGGGGGGCGGGGTGGAGGGAGAGAGAGCGCGTGCGCAGAGGTGAGGGAAACAATGCTTCTATGGAGCCTGATGCAGCTTCCATTCTGGGAGAGCTGTCACTGCTGAGCCGGAACAGGGAGTCAGGCATGAACAGATTCAGGAGACTGGGAATGGCTGAACAGTTTAAGCTCAGTCCTGTAGATATGTTTGAGGGCCTGAGGTGAGTTTGGCAAGGTGAACTTACTTCTCCTGACATCTAGGGGACAGCAGCATTAAGAACTAGCAAGCCTGGTGGTGCAAAGCCTGCGTGGTAGGCCGACGCATCCGCCTAGGTGATTGGATCTGTGAAGGGGCGGGACTGCCACACCCGCCTAGGTGATTGGATGTGTGAGGGGGCGGGGCTGAGGTTCCTGCTTAGACACCATGCTGTTCCTCCAAGGTGACTTGACCTTTGTGGTTTCTCGGTCCTGCCTCTCTGGCTCTTCCTCCAGTGGGATAAGCACCTGGATGCCACATCAGATAGGAGTCACCAATGGTCACTTACAGCTATTCCCAAGACCTAGAATCTTCCTCGCTAGACCCCACACATGCTTAACTACAGCATGCTAACCTCTGCACATTCTCTAAATTGGAGCCATGCTTCAGAGAAACTAAAAGGTGATCAATTAAAAAGAATTAAGAAGAAAGTCCTCCCTCCAGTGTGCTCACGTACTCTTGAATGTGCTAATTCAGCACCGCGCTGCCAGCGTTTCAGGACCACGGACTGAAAATGAAAAAAATAAAAACAACCTTTGTGTTCATTAAGGATAAGAAATTGAATTCTCAGGACAAATACTTTCTATATTCAAATGGTTAGTTCTCACACCCATTCCTGAGAAGGTTAGATGGTATGCTTTACTCACTCTCCGCCCCATGCCTGAGACTGTCAAGAGAACTGTCTGCATACTGCTCCCTGCTAGAGCTCTCAAGACCTGAACCTCAAGGACCCCAAGAGAGTGTTCATGGAAACATACAAAACAAAAGCAAATTTTAAAGTAACAGTAGAAGGCGGCTCAGAGGACCAGGGTGTGGATCCCAGCACCAACACAGAACCCAGACATGGTGACGGCATGTGAACTGGGAAGGTGGACACGGTCCAGTCCTGTGGTTTGCTGGCCAGCCAATCTAGCTAAAATGGCAAGTTCCCAATCTAGCCAGAGACCCTCGCTCAAAAATTAAAAGTGAAAATAAAAATAAAATAGAAAAATGTACAGAAGCAACAGAATAAGAAAGCAACATCAGCCTCTGGCTTCCACATGTGCATGGATTGTACATACGAACACACATACATACATGCCCACACAGGCATGCATGCACAGGCACAGGCACAAGCACACACACACGCACACGCACACACACACACACACACACACCTGCACAGGCACTCACACACACGCAGAGGCACACACTGGGCACTTACACTCACACAGGCACACATGTACACACATACATGCAGGCACATGCACATTCACACACATATGCATACACACAGGCACTCACACATGCACAGGTACACGCGTGTACACACGTGCACACACCGCAAAAGTAACAACAGCCATAGCTACACTTGGTTATTTAGGAACAACCTTATGTGGTGGTTGAATTTGACTCTAAATAAACCCTCAGAAAAAAAAATAACAAAAATGTATGCAGACTCCTAATAATCAGGAGAAAAAATAAACTTTAGGATGAAAGATTGGTTTTCTTCTCAAGGTCTCCCACTTCATCTAAAAGTAAGCACTCCCTCTCTCCCTCTCTCTCTCCTTCCCTTGTTCTCACTGTCTCTCCTCCATCTCTCTCCCTCCTCTTTCTCTCTCTGTCTTTCTCCCCCTCTGTCACCTAATATGCGGAAATAAACATCTATATTCCACATATATGCACACGCATATACAATCCTATCCTCCTTTCTCACTCTTTAAAACTAACTTGATTTCTAGCTGTTGACTCTTCTCTGCTCACAAAGGAAGGGATGGAGAAAAAGTCACAGTAGTAAAGATTCCACGGGCCCCGTCAGGAGCTCCGGGGCCTCCGATCCGGCCCAGCACTCCATTGTCTTAATGGAATTCATGCTGAATGCAGACAGCAAAAAGTCAAGTAAGATTTTATTCTAGTGGCAAGCCCGTTCTGATGTATGACATTCATACAAGGCTAAATAAATACAGCATCCTGGGGAAATAAATCCAAATTTGAAGTCTGAAAGGGCAGTCATATTTCTTGAATATTCTGAATGTCAGCTGCTTGATGGGAAAAAAAAATAACACAATAGCTGTGACTGGATACATGGGTCCATTCTGGGTGTCTCTGGTGTGTGCTCCTGAGTTTAATTTGTTGAATCTTGTGTTTTCCACCCATGGTGCCTGGTGACATTTATTATGTTCCCCTAAAACTACAGCTCAGGAAAACACCGGAAAGGTCACTGTTTCCTGGTTATGTTTTGAAAAGAAGGATATGTTCCTTGGTAAAAGCCGATCCCTCCATGTGCAATGTTTCTGAAATTGAAGTGAATCTAGTTCTTGACCCTGGAATCCTAGGCTCATCTCTGAGCCCCCCATAGCTTGCCTCCCTGAACATGGGGAATGAGGGTTGGTGCGACTCCCACTTGAGTCTGTTGAAATGAAAACAGTGCCAGACCTCGGCGTGACTCAAGCCCCCTAAAACCCTCTGATGTTGAACAAAGCATATACAGCAACTGCCATAAAGGAGGTTCTCAATGTTAGCTCAGAATTTCCTGGCCACCACCAGCAAAGGGGCTGTTTGCTTGGCAGTTCAGAATCTGGTGAGATAATATCCTAGCCTGCCCCTCAGTCCAGTCTTAGGTGATCATGTGAGTATGTGACCCGTCCTGTGTGTGGAGGGTGACACCTGTCAGTCATCTGGTCTCACTCAAAATGGAGCACGGAAGAATGACGTATTCTGCGGGATAGCCTGCAGCTCGGACAGGGGGCATGTAGACAGAGACAGGGCAAGATTCATCTCCAGTTGAGGAGCCATTCCAGAGGACACAAAGACACAAAGACTTCGCACCAGGGCTGTGGGGCCTGCAGTGAGCTGAGGATACTCTGAAAGAAAGGGAGATTTAGAAGTCACAGTTCAGGTGCAAGCAGGCGTGTTATCCCAAACTCCCAACATGGAGAAGAGGCTCCCCAGTGTGACCTACTGCTTGCCTCTGCAGCTGTAACGTCTTTGATCTTCCAGCAATTTCCCACAATTCCTTCCCACTAGCTCTGCTCTTCACCAGATCAAACTGTCCTGACACCCCAGTGTCCCCTGTTTGTATGACATCCTGAGCTCAAGGACCTGACGTGGGGGTGTCTAGCCCATCATCTGGTGTATAAAGCATGGTGAATGGAGGTTTGCACTACCTCAGAGGAGAAATCCATTCATAAACAGGTTTATTCAAATAACAAACACTGGGTAGACTGTCAGCAACTGAATGTATCTTATAAGCAGGACCCATACATACCAAATATTGGAACGCTGGTAGCAAGCACCTCAGACCTGTCACCAGAGCAACCACAGCCATAGTACAACAGTAGTATGGCCCAGTTCTCATGGTGTTCTCAGAGAGCACGGACCAGAGAATCACAACATTCCCATAAAGCACTGCTCCGAGAATCACGGAATTCCCATGGAACACTTCTTAGAGAACCACATTGCTCCCAAGATTCACTGCACTGAGAACTACAGTGCTCCCACAACATTCCCAAGGTGCACTGCTCCAAGAACAGCAGTGTTACCGTGGTGTACTGTCCCAAGAACCACACTGCTCCCTTGTTGCAATGTTCTAGGAACCAAAGCAGTGTACCATGGGAACCAGATCCTTCCCATGATGTACTATTATGAGAACCACCTCATTCCCTTGGCTCTGGGACTGAGTCCTGGCATGAGTTTGTCTATGTGAGTCTCCTCTGGTGTGTGTTCTTCCTGGAATGACAACCCACCTTCCCTTGGTACTCTGAGTCCAGACAGATGTAAGACAGAACCCTGAGTTTGGCAGACAGGACCTGGGAGTTAGTCCTGCACTGCTGTAAAGATAGCACCTTAAGAGTAGGTTTTTTGGGAGACTTCAAGCTGTCACCACAGAGCCAGCTGTCCTTGAACAGGGAGACTCACCACGGGTCAGCTGGTCCTAGGTGCTCACATTCAAGATGGATGAAGATGGTTTTCTTTCCTTTTCCATGCGTGGGCTGTAGAGAGTAAACTCGGGGGGCAGCAAAGTGTCTTGAGGTCTAAAGCCATAGCCCTCCTGTCTCCAAAGTGCCACAGCCCTGAGAGCCTTGGGTTTGAGAGATGCTCCAAGCTTCTGAGAACAGATAGCAGCAGCAGATGCACGGCCCTGTGGAAGGAGCTCTGTTTGCCAGGCACTATTGCTACCCATGCAGGAGAGTATGCTTAGGATCACAGCAACTACGAGCCTGAGCTGTGAGTTTATCTCATGCACCTGTGAGCCTGCGGTTTTCCCGGTGGGAGTCCTGATCTACACCCTGAGTGTACAGGGACCGATGCCCTCATCTGTGACCCTGGGCATGTGGTTCCTGATGAGTCCATTGAGCAAAGCCAGACCTGTTCTAGGTTCACATTCCTATTTCCAAAGTGAGCTACGCCCCATGGAATCAGAAGGCAGGGCATGGGGGAGAGTCATAAAGACCATTTCTTCTTCACGTGCTTCTGACAAGTGCTCTGCCTGCTCTGGATGGCAGAGGATTGGGAGCCCTTGGTGCCTCACAGGGCCACCCCAGCCCTACTGTGCTTCTGGAATCCACTGCATATGTATCATGGGGTTGAACATGCGAGTGCATCTCTGTGCCTCCCAAGTAGATCCTGAGGATGCATTGCAAAGCCATCACTCCTGAGGAAACCGAAGAGTTTGGGAAGTACCACACATCAGAGAGAGGAGCTCTGCAGGTCTGGAGCAGAGCCCACACCCTCATCTCTGTGCTACTTGGAGATGATACTGTCCATATGGGTGCCTGTCCTCTCAAAGACTCTGCTTCCATCAGCAAGATGCTCACGTAGAGACCCCAGTCAAGATGAACATCGGTGTCACCTGGATGTGCTGAAATCTCTCAGGACAGCACCACAGGGTAAAAGCAATGGCTCTGTCCTTGGATACTCCAAAGTCACAGGCCACCTCTCCTACTGTGTCACTTTTCCACTGACGTAAAATCCACATCACATAAATCGCTATTGGAAGTGCATGGCTGAGTGACATTTAGAACTTTACACTGGTGTGAGACATGCCTCTGTGTAGCACCAAATAGTTCTTGCTCCCCCAAAAAACTTCATCTTTATTAGCAGTTGCCTCTTGTCTCACCTCAGCCCCTGGCAGCTCTGAGCCTGCTTTCTGTCTCTGTGTGTCATCTGTCTGTCTGTTTCCTGCTCTTGTGGTTTGAATGTTGAATGTCTACAACTTTCCCCACTTCAGTGGGCTTGACTCCCTGAGACCTTGGGCCAAATTAATCCCTTGTTCCCTTAAGTTGATTGTCAGTAATATTGGCACAGTAACAAGGAAAGTGGCATGTAACCCATGAGGCCAAAGATCAGGTGACCTTCATTTGGCTCTTTCTTTTTAGATACTGTTCATGGCTCAGACACAATGTAGTTTATTCCTTTGACTGCTGAATAGTATTCTACTATAACTCATTCCTTAAAATATGTAGGAAACAAGGCAGCCTCAGGAGAACACATTTGACCCAAAACTCTACAAAGTCTTACTTTTCTCCTGGGCTCTCTCATTGCCCTGCTTCAGATGGGTGTGTGGCCTTCCTGGAGATATTTTATTACAATAGGGTTTATTATTTCTATCCATCAAATTAGAATAACTGCCCCACCCAAATGCATGCCTGGTCCAAGAGTTAAATTTGAAACCAGGGATCATCAGATTGCCTGGCACAGAACCAAGAGTCATACGATAGCTTGCAATTTGCCCCTCCCCTTCTGGGGAGATCATAGACCACCTCCCATGTCCACCCAGAAACTGGAAACTCAGCTCTGTACAACGGCTGTGTATCTGTGATGCAAGTGTACATGGATTCTGAAGGAATCCAGTGGTGTCTTATATTCATTAGGTAAAGAATATTTATGTGGACACACTGTTGACAAAAGGACTCTGCTCTTGGACCCTTGTCTGCACAAGTCACCTGGTAAACATTTTGCAGTGGTGCCTGGCATTCCCCAGCACTGACCATTCCCCAGATGGGCAGTACAACTGAGAAACTAAGGAAGGTGTTCTTGACCACTGTCCTCAGAGAATCACGGCTGTCACCATATCAACCAGTGTCTCTGTGATCATTGCTAGGGGACCCTCAGCAAGGGAACTCCTGGTGATACCATCAGAGACATGGGGGATGGTCCATCATTAGACCCTCATCTGAGACTCCAGCCACTTTCTTTGGAGCCCCACTCCAGCTGTCTGTAATTCTGCCCCTGCTCCTTGTGGTCATGTGATGGCATGTTTAAAGGGTGGGGGACTGACTGAAGGAGGATGCTATCTAAGCAGCCTCTGGGAGACTGCCATGCAACTGGAGTGGGACTTTCTGGAGATATGGCTATTTTAGGGGTACTCTAGAATAGAGCTATTTAGATAGCACTCTATAGGGGAGCAAATAATCTCGTTTGGTCACCAAGCTTGACTAGAAGAGATACTTCCTTTGGCCTCTGGGTGACTTGTCTCGTGTGAGTAGGTGTTTATTGCAGCAGATGGATCATATCTTTGGTCAGTGGCTCAGCACAAGTCAGGTGACCTGTGTAACTGTGAGTCTGGGAAGTTAAAAAGCAGGGGATCTGATAACCCATGGGCTCCAAAGGAACATTCTCCTGACTCCTAGGCCACAGTCAAAGGCAAGCACTAGTTGAGGCAGGAGATATGTCTGGAAGTTCTAGATACAGATGTTGGCTGATTCGAGCCTGGCAAACCCAGAGTCTGACTCCCTCCAAAGCCTGGGAGGCAGGAGCACTCTGTCCCTCTCACCCCATTCTCTAGGAGGCTCTTGATGTCCTGCAGAGCAAGCGTCCTCCATTTGTAAAAGTGGCACGGTACCTTAAAAAAATATTTTCATGTCAACGAGTCAGAGAAAGAGCTAGGAAATGATAAGGGATCTTCCCTATGATCTAATGGAGATGCTCATGGGAAGTCAGGTGAGGGTACAGTCAGGGAGGAGCTTGTCCAGTGCTCTGCCAAACTGAGAGCTACTCGTCTATGTGGATCACAGGACACAAGACAAGTTTGCTGACCCCGAGACTGTTCTAGAAATGTGCTTGCCGAGATTTAATGATTGGGATCGAAAATACTCCTTCAAAAAGTGATATGACCAAGCCGTTTAATTTCCCGACAGTCCTCTACAGAAGAGAGCGATGGTTGCTAAGAACTCTTTCATTTGCAGAGACTTAATCGATGCTCTACGCTCTGGCCAAATGATACTGTCCGCATGGCCCTGCCACCAGAGGCACTATGGGTTTCAGATTTCACAACATGTCCAAGCGCTGGTGAACTGTACTGAACGGGATGAATAAATAAGCTTGCCTCTATCACAAGAGTCAGGGCTGGCCAACCTCTCCCAGCCTCACCAGTGGGCTACTCAGGTCCTGCTGGCTGCACTTTCCACACCAGCTAGTAATAATTTCCAGGGGTGGTGCTGGGGCAGCCCGCCTGAGCTTCAGCACTCTGTCTATAGCTGCAGGAAAAGGCGCAGAGTGTGAACAGTGATGGAGTCCACAATGTTTTCATGTGTTTTGGCATACTTAATCTCTCACTCTTCTTTACCTCCCTTTCCTCCTCCCAAGCTCCCCCATCCACTTCCCCAGTTGTCTATATATCTATACCTGTACCTGTACCTATCTATATCTATATCATCTATATCTATATCATCTATATCATCTATTCTGTCATCTATATCTATATCTGTATCTATATCATCTATGTCATCTATATTTATATCATCTATATCTATATAATCTGAACTAGATCTAGACAGAGTTAGAGAGAGACATATAAAATCTACTTAATCCAAGATCCACAGATGAGAGAGAATGTGCTCTTTCACACGAGAGCTCTGCTCATGGCCATTTTCTTTCAAATTATATATTTTCACTCTTTCTATGGCTGAATGAAAGCCCATAGCAGATGCATAGACTTTCTCCACCCATTCATCTGTAGGTGGGAAGCCATGGTGATTCTTTTAACTCAGCTATTGTGAATAGTACCTACACTGATCAGAGACACAGAAGTACCTCTCTGCTGAATCTACTGAACACCAACGAGACCTAGCCCAGTGAGTGTGGAGCTGAGTCCAATGTTAGTTCTATATTTAGCTTTTTAAAAATATTCAGTTAACTCTTTGCTCTTTGAAATTTTCATGCAGGGTAATTTGATCATATTCACCCCTCCCAGCTCCTCTGAGATCTGCCCTCCTTCTCTCTCCACCTGACTTTGTGTCATTTTTTTTAAAGTTCAATTTGTGCTGTCCATATACTTTTGGCTGTGTGGCATTCTACTGGAGTGTGACCCACCTACCAGAGGCCACACTCTTAGAGAAAATGGACTATCTTCTTAGAGCTTTCAATTGTCAATAGTTCATCAGCAAGGGGCGGGACTTCCTGCCCACGTCCCTCTCTATGCTTGGATGTAGTCTGCTCTTGTGCTGGCACAGATCCTGTGCCTGCTGTTATAATGGCTCTGAGTTCTTAGATATATCTGACCTGTGGTGTGCAGAAAACACTGCTTCCTTAAAGCGATCCCTTATCTCTGGCTCTTACAAGCTTTTCTCCTCTTCCATCACGATCCTTGAGGGGAAGAGCATGATATACACGTCCTATTTAAGGCTGAGACTACTGCAGTCTCTTATTCTCTGCACCTTGACCAGTCGTAGGTCTCTGTATTAATTCCATCTTCCACAGAAGAAGCTTCTCTGGCATGGGGTTGAGAGACAGGCTTATCTATGGGTGTCACAGACACACTTATCTATGAGTGTCACAATAAATTGTTAAGAGTTGGCTTAATACTATGTCAATTTATCAGAATAACAATGATGGGTTCCCCCACCCAAGGCTTATGACCTGCCTATGTGCAGCTTCTTGGCCATAATTTATTTAGGTTTTTAGAAATCTCTTTGCCGATTCCATAGTGGATATATTGATTTATCTTCCCATCTGTAACTCAATTGGCATTTATTTTTTTATTTATTATTTGAGAGTTGCATAATCTTGACCATGTCAACCCCCAATTTCCTTCCACCCACTCACCCGCCATGACACCCAACACGTTCCCCTTCTCAACTGTATACATACAACTCTGCAGATATGTTACAAAGTCTATTGGAATCCATGCCTTTTGCCTAGAGCCAAGCCCACTGGATCCAAGCTGGCTTATCCCCAGCTCCCATTAGGCTGCTGAAATTAGGAAAGATGTCAAGAAACCCAGACATATGATGGGGCTTCTGAGACATGCCTTTGGTCTACAGAAGACCTCTACATTTCCCCAGGCATCTTTAGGCACTATCGAAACTCTTTCTGAATTGTTCTCTGAAGTATGAGGTCAAATCTTGTGCTTTTCTCCATGCTGTATCTACAGTACCTTGAATTGGAACTTTACATGGGGGATATTTCATAATTTAAAACTGAGCAGGCTGGGACTCATGGCACCTGGGGTTCATCACGTCCCTATTGTGTATCCTTGGTAGAGTGTGCTACTGTTCAGCTAATGCCCCTCTCTCACCACCTCCCTCTTTCCTAAAGACATCTGGGAAATGCCAATGGCACCTTCAACACACTGCGGGGGAATATTCTTAACATCTCTTTCATCATCTGCTGTTCTCCTAAGAGTAACAGTACTGCCAAGCTACCTGCCACCTCCTGTCAAGGGTCCCTCCCTGACACCACCCAGCACTCTCCTCCCAGCCCTGCTGACAGCTATGGCGGGCCCCTCGTTCTCTGCAGTGGCACACTCTCCTCTCACAGACACAGCTTTCTGTGGCAGCTCCTCACACCTGTCTGCTTCTAATTCTGTACACCTCCCCACTCACTGCAGAGCAAACTGCCTCTCCACAGCCAGATAAAGATCAGGCTTGGTGGCTGTCACATCTGGAGACTGGGCACCAAGGCAGTTCTCACTTGAAGTGTCTTATGGGGGTCACCCAATGTGGGGCTGAAATGACCTACCTCAAAGGCTTCCTCTCTGACTTGTCTTCTGGGTAGTGGTGTGCTGCATAAAGGAGTACCAGCCCCCAAGGGAAGCCCACACTGCCTATTTGCTAAGTTAATAATCATGCCTTGTATTGAGAAGCATTTGCCAGGGTGAGCTTCCAAAGGACAAAAACAAAAGAGATCTAGTTAGTATCCTGTTAATCTCCAAAACTTCACTGAATCTCCAATTGTCAATCGGCCAATGCTCAGCGCCACATAGAAACAACAATCTAAATTGGATATTGTTGTTAGTAAAATGCTGCTGATTTAGGACAATCTTGTCAAGAACTGTGGGGACATAGTCCGGGAGACTGCTGTTGATTGTGGTGCATGCTCTTCAGCTAGTCTGTAACTGGGCATCTGTGCTATTTCGGATGCTGTGGGATCAGAGATAAGCGATCATGCAAAGAGGACGAGTCATGTCTGAGATAGCATAGAAAGTCAGGGAAGATCACACACCCCCACCCCCACCCCCAGAGTCTGGGTGAAACCTCATACCATCTGAGAAACAAGAATTCAAGGACAATTCAGTAGCCATGCTTCGAACTATCCTGCATCCCAAGCGGATTTGTGGGTAGGCAGGTTGGTAGGAATCTCGCTAGAAAACCATTTCTAGGAAAGGGCATATCCTACCACACTCTGTGGTCCAGTGGTCGCCGATTTTACTTTATCAGATTACTCCATCCAAGACACCTCCAGAGCCATCCTCATTTATTGGAATGAGAGAAAGATGGTAGAGGTTCTTAACACTCTTAAGAAATAGCAGCAACTTGAGAACTGCCAAAATGGTCCATACGGTTAAAGCAGAGAAGTTCAATTGTAATCCCCACCCAACCCCCGGGTGTGGATTATCCTCTCCCTAAATGACTTTCTTTGGTCCTTCATGTTTGGGACCCATGTTAAACATGTCTTTTAAGGCCATCAAGGTAGCTCAGGCAGGGAAAATGCTTGTGGCCCAACTTGGCAACCTGAGTTTGATCTCTGAGTCCATGTTCAAAAGAAAGAATTGACTTTTGAAAGTTGTCCTCTGACCTTCACGCCCACATGCCTGTGTACACGTGTGCATGCAAACACACACACACATCACACACACATCACACACACACATCACATACATGTGCACACACACAGATGCACACACACACATCACACACCCACACACCACACACAAAATAATAATGAAGAAAACCTTAAAATTTCAAATGTCCTTTGATAAACTGTGACTTCTTTGCGAAGCCCACAGCTTTTCGATTTACTATTCCCCCCAAGTCTGCTTCCCACAGGCTAGCCCTGAAATTCTTTTCTGTGTCACAACCGTGAATCCTCTGCTTGCCCAGGTCAAAGTCCCTCAATGACTAAAGGAGCTTCTCGGGCTGCTGAAGTTGGCCGGATAGAGCTGGCATCTGTCCCCCCACTATTGACGTTGGGCTCAAGGAGCCTTAAAGCACCAGAGGATGGACTTTACAGGAAAGAAACAGATTTAGCAAAAACAAATTAGTAAGCACTTTCCATGCTTATAAATTAAAGAATTAAATTAAATGAGGACTTTTACCGATTTGGCTGTTTCCTGATCACAGCAAGAGAGTAGACTGAAAGAGAAAGCCATCGCTTCCAGGGCCACACTTCCTATGGACTCTTACCATTATCCGTGGTCACGTTCAGTAATGTTAGAGTGACAGAAATCAAAACTAAATAAAGCCAGGCCAACTGTTATTATTATAGGAACCCAGTGACAAATACATGGGAACCTTAATAAATACTAAAATGCATTTTGCTTTTAGAAAAGTCACGATATTGACCTTCATATGTGGTGACGTTAGAATGTCAAAGGGGCACGGGTAAGCATGGATATCTGTAAATTCCACAGAAGTAATTTTCATATTACAGATTAAATTATGTTCCATACAAAACACTCGTAATGTTTGGGGCACTTCAGAGCAGACAAACATAATAGAATCGGTGTTTAATATTTAATAGTAAACACATCACCATACACTTCACAGTGCTCTCCTCTATGTAGTCTTTTGATATGCAAATGTACTTTTCTAAGCATAGGGAGCGTTGTATGCCCGGCATCCAACTTAGAAAAATTAATCAAGGCTTCTGGATCAGTCCTATTTGTATGAAGTAATTAGCCAGATAGAACCAGCAAACTATGGAAATATTTTGAATATAAGCACTCACGTTCCTTTTAAGAGAGTTTGGTTAACATTTTGTGAGGTGAGAAGCTACAAAGACCAGCAAGGAAGACAGAAGGTTATACTGGGGTGCTTATGTTCTCCAGTGCATGCCACTCAGCATGGAGCAGAGAGACTGCAGGACTGGGGTCTAAATTGGGCTGGGCCACTCTTGGTTCACAATAGTTCGCTCAGTGGGTACCTGGCCTTCACCTCTGTGTGGAGCTTCCTTCTATGCCAAGAACAACACTTCTCAGCTGGGGAAGTGGTTCAGTCATGCGCTCGTGGGGATCTGACCCAGAACCAGGTGTGTTCACATGTGCTTATAACCCCAGTGCCCGGCAGATGGAAAGGGAAGACTCCTGGAGCTCACTGGCCAGCCAGCTATTTTACATGGCACACTCTAGGCCATGGCATGCTCCTGCCCCAAAATAAGATGGACAGTGTGTGAGCAGCAATGCTGAGATTGCCCTCTGACTTCCATGGGAGCACACATTTGCTTTCATGTGTGTGCCTGCATACACACACATGTGCGTGCACACACACCCCCACACACACATGCACACACACATGCACACATATGTACACACGCACACTTGCAGATTCACATACACAAATGCACACACATATGCACACATACATGCACTCATGCACACAGGTGCACACATGCACACTTGCAGATGCACATACACATGCACACACATGCACACACATGCATGTACACACATGCACACATGCACACATGCACACATGAATGCACACACACATGCACACACTCATGCATGTGCACACACTCATGCACGTGCATGTATACACATGCACACTTACAGACACACACATACATGCACACACAAGCACACAAACACATCCACACATGCACTGTGTGCACACACACATACACACATGCACACATACATGTACTCATGCACACAGGTGCACATATGCACACTTACAGACACACACACACACACTTCTGTATTTCACTGGAAGTTCTGCACAAAACACAACACTGGACACATTTTGGGCAGTCCTGACAGACTGTTGAACTTGGTTTCTGGCTACCTAACTAAGAGTCCAGCCCTGAGCCCAGCAAGACCTGTTAGATTCTCTGATCCTCGTCTTCATCAGAGCAACACCAGGAAGAACATGGCTTCGTGACCCAGCACTCATTACTGAGCACAGAAAACCCACCTTCAGCTCTAACTGTGGGCCCTGAAGCTGCCCTCTTTTCTACTTGTCTGAAGCCTGGCGCCTTGGGCAGGAAAAGGAAAGTCTGACATAGTGAGAGCCCGGGCAGCGAGGAGAGAGGAGTCTTAGTCAGAAGCAGTGATGGCTCTCCTGTGCCTTTGTTACAGAGGAGCCCTCGAAGCCTCTCCTTCCTACACAAATCCCTTGACCCATTCCAGTAGGAGGAGGTAATCCATCACTATCAACAGAGGAAATATAGGAAATACAGGAAAGTGGGCTGTGGCGGTGCCTGCATCCCTGCAGCTGGCATGCCAGGTGTGCCCTGAACTGCGCAGCCCCTCCCCCTCTGCAGCACCTCACCATTAGAAAGAGGGTGGAGGCCACCCACCCAGCCCTCAGAGTCAATGAGACCTGATCTGAGCTCCCCACAGGCAGCACAGTTTGTGTGATCCAAACTCTTCTGCTTCCAGGGGTTTTTTTTTCCATTTGTAAAATAATAAACACGAACTTACAAAGCTGTGATTCTCAACCTTCCTAAGGTTGCAACCCTTTAGTAACACCTCATGTTGCGGTGACCCCCAACCATAAAACAAGTTTTGTTTCTACTTTATAACTGTAATTTTGCTACTGTCTTGAATAGTAATGTAAATATCTGATATATGGGTGGTCTTTGGTGACCCCTTGAAAGGGTCATCCAATTCCCAAAGGTGTCGTGACCCACATGTTGAGAACCATTGTTATAAAGATAATTTATTATATTGAAGTCACCTTGAAATTTCAAAAGTAAAATTGTGCTGGAGAGATGGCTGTCAGTAAACTACTTTCAGCACAGGCTAAGACCAGACACAGCAAGATGTGAAGGGTCAGACTAATCCCCTACATACTTGACTGCATGCCAGAAAACAAGTCAACCCTGATAACATCAAAACTTGCAGTTTTTCATAGAACTGAACATTGCTAACCAGGTGCAGAATCACAAAAGTCTTGTCCAAACCATAAAGAAATCACCACAGAGAGACCCGTAAGTGACAGGTGGGAGGCAGTTAGTTGACAAATCCCCAAGTCTTACAAAAGGCTAAAGAAGCACAAGGAAATGCCAGAGTGTGAGAAACAGAACAGACAGAGACTCATGGGGCCAGTAAGAGGGCACAGAGAGTGAAGGAGATTGCTGCCAAGTCTGATGATCTGAGTTCAATCCTCATGACCCACATGGTGGAAGGGAAAAACTGACTCAGGCAAGCTATCCTCTGATCTACAGGCGTGCAGGGCACTGAAAGAGAGAAGAAGAGAAGAGGAGAGGAGAGGAGAGGACAGGAGAGGACTTGTAGAAGTGACAAGTGAAACATTTCAAAGTTAAATGCTTTAAAAGGAAAGCAGAAGTTTACTTAGAAAGGAAGGTTCTCAAAGTCAAAGACAGAATGTAGAACAGGAAGAGCTGACATAAAGATGCTCTGCGCACTGAGGCCGGGGGGGGGGGTGTATACAGGAGAGCCCAATGCACAGACACTGTCATTGCCATGTCTAGAGGCCTGCCAAGGAATTCCAGATCCCAGAAACCCAGGGACATCACAGACAGGAGGGGCATCAGGAGAGAAACCAGGCAAAGCCCCGAGGAATGCTGCTGAAAATCCTCTCCAAGAAGACTGGTGAAATCACCAGGGGAATGGGGCACGTCACACACAGGGAGAAAAGGGAGAGAATGCAAAACAAACAAAAACCAAACAGAACCACAAACCAGCAAAAAAAAATGTCCCATTTGAACCCATGGGCCTGAAAGAGCCAGGCGACCTCTAGAGGATATAACCTTAGAATTTCACTTCTAACGTACGTATCTTTAGAAGATTCGGGTTGAAGAAAGTCCCACGACAGACAAAGACCAGCAGAGCGTGTTTCTAGTGGACCAAAACTGAGAGGGGAAAGCTGTGGATCAGTGCTGAAGCTAAGTTAGAGGAATTTGCACCACAAGTGTGAAACCCCAGGGGAAACGAGAAAAATACAGAACTAACAACCCCCAAAGTTCGTAAACTGTATGAAAACTCGAAATCCAAGTCATTAGATCAGTAGGCGCTGAGCCAAAGAACCATGGCAGGTACGCTGGAGCATGAGACACTCAAGCTGCTACACACCAATGAGAGAGGAAACCTAAAAGAACACAGAGACACCACCCACCCAGGACCAAGGAGTCTCCTCAGAAGACTAGAGGAATCCGGGGCAAAACAGCAGTGTCTCCATTCAGGAAGAGAAAACACTCCACACCGCTCTATACTGAGAACATCTCAAGAATGCCAATGAGATAAAAACATTTTAAAATATATAAAGGTTGAATGGATTCCCCCCCCCCAGAAGACTCTATACAATAAATTCTTTAAACAGAGGGGAAGTTATAGTGGAAGAAATTGTGGGTTTCAGCGAAGACTAAAGGACGTCAGAAGCGATAAATGTGAAGAAATAATAAATGCCCCTCACGGTTGCTCTCTTTTAAAAATGATTATCCATTTAAGCCAAAGTAACAAGAAATAACAGTTGGCACAACACAGGTTGAAGAGAATCTGTGAAAACACCAGGGCCCGTGTGTTCTTACTATAATAACCTGCCTGCCTGGACAGTGTGGTCACTTAAAGGTCATTTGTGGCTAATTAAGTCAGTGTCGTAGACACAAAAGGCTGCCTTCACCTTGGATTATTTCTTGTCACTGTGAGGAAACACTGACCGAAAGAAACATGGGAAGAGGAGGGAAGGGTTTATTTGGCTTACAGGTATATATCCCATCACCGTCACTGCGGGAAGCCTCGGCAGGAGCTCAAGGCAGGAACCTGGAGGCAGGACCTGGAGCAGAGACAGACCATGGAGGAAGGCTGCCTCCTGGCTTGCTCTCCATGGCTCACTCACTCACTTTTCTTAGATAACCCAGATCCACAGGACTAGTGCTGGCACCATCCACAGTGGGGTACAGTCGAGAAGATACCCCCATGCCACAGGCCAATTTGATGGAAGCAACTCCCTCTTTCCAGATGTCTCTAGAGTATCCAAGCTCATGCAAGAAGAAACAGAACCCACAGCCGTCCCTTGCATCTTTGACTTGTACACTAGACGTACACAGAGTTGCCACACACCTGTCACAACAAATACAACCATGCCTTGTATCTGAACCTTCGATATATTTAAACTTGGCTTAGGTTTGAAAGGATGAGTGGGTGTTTAACTCTGGCATTGCACCAACTGCCGAGACAAGCAGTGGCCATAGATTAGTGGAGCTGGGACACACAGGAGAGAGGCCTGGGACAGAGGAGATCTGGGCAACTATTGCTGCTCAGTGAGTGACATGATTCAGCCAGCTGTCACTAGGCATCAGAGTGAACAGCAGAAGGAAGGGAGGACTGTCTGTCGCTAAGCAGAAAAAGCACAAGAGTTCAGTTATGTCTCCTAAAAGACACCAGGTTCACTTGTGCCTGGGAGCTGCAGCATCCTGCAAAGCAGGTGTCCCCAGAAGATAACCAGGACACAGAAAACTGCGGACAGGAAGAAATCTCCCCAAGGGGCTTTCGGCCTGCCTGCAACTCCACACTTCATATCCTGGCTTTGTGAGGTACCAGTGACACTTACTCACTAGCCAGACACTTCTAAATACATTGGTTTAACGAGCTTCATGAAGCCTGGATACAAAACACACTCCGTCATCGCCCTCATCCTGTGCACTGCCTGAAGAAGGACGCTAGGAAGCGCTGCTCATGCTCAGCAAGTGCTGGGTAAGCCCCATGCTCCAGGAGCAGGCTGAACCCTAGAGTCCATTTGGAAGATTAGATATAACGCCCAGCTACCCAGGGAAGGAACAAAAGCGCCTGTGACACTCCAAGTGGGAATTCAGTGTGTTCACGAACATTTCATTACAGGGTTAATATGTCATCACAAGGGCTCATCCAACCCTACACAGACTCATGTGCCACCATACAAGGTCACGTGTCATTACACAGAGTCATGTTCATAACAAAACATACACACGTGCATGTGCATGCACACACACACACACACACACACACACACACACACACAAAGTGGAAACTTCTGGTTTCTTTGGAGACTCAGTTGGGTCATGTGATGTTTTTCTGGAAACTGTCTTATGAGAGGACATTTTTGCTGCAGCAGACACATGGGACGATGTTATGCTAAGAACAGACACACGATGTTTTCCTGAAGCAGGCAGCCTGGAAGAAGGGCATGTGATGTTTTGCTAAAAGCAGATGCTTGAGAGAACACGTAATGTTAGAAAGAGTGTACTATAGCCCAACAGACAGTGGACAATGCTGTGTGGTATTGGTTTGCCTTGCCACTCTTTGCTGGTCATTGCTGAGCTTTACTGATGTTGGTCTTAGCTGACTATGATGAATGGTATTGGTTCTCCTTACCAGTCTTTGTTCTTCATCATTTGTCATGACTTCATAGAGAGAACTGCCACCAAAGAATTTTTGGTGGTGTTCTGGCAGCTTCTTGCTGGACTCAGGATGATTGGCAGAGCCTTGTCTTTTCCTCTGGATTGACCTGCCATTGCTGATTCATGAATGGTGTTTGTGAGTGGATGGAGGTGCTGCTGCTGCTGCTGATTGTGTGAACGGAACTGCTGATATCCTGACCACACAGATTGGATTTGCTCCAAGGAAATATTTCTAAACAGGTCCACATCCTCCCTTGCTCCGTTAACCTTTTCTTTCCACTCCCTCTGGTGCTTGGTGGGCTCTAAGGGAGGCTAAAGCATTTAAGAACCCTTATTAAAAGTAGGTTTTGAAAACTCTCAGTCTACAGATATATTCTACAGTAACATAAGAAGGCCCATGAGGGTCCATAGAGCAATGCCCCTGGGCATCAGAGCTGCCAATGTCAAGAGGTCAGAGGAAGTTCACAACCTTCAGCCTTCAGGGAAAAGAAGCCCAGATGTTCATCACTAACAGTTCTTGTGTGCCTGTATGTCCACCATGATGCCAGTGGTGCATGATTCCTCTATGTTTACTACTTATTTATTTTAATCACTACTATAATTTTAATTACTGCTACTGTTCAATGCTGTTACTAGCATACCTAGCGTCAGGTCTCCTACAGAATCATCATACATACTTAGTTTTAGTGAGCCCTCTCCATCCCACCTCTCCCTCTCCCTACAGCTTTGTAACCTTTGACCCCAGCATGTACCTTCCAATGGCCTGTTATGAGTTCTCTTCCTCCTTCCACCACACTCTCTTAAAGTCTCTTTCTCTCGTACCATGGGCTGCCTCATAGTTTTCTGGATCCACCCAAGCCCCCCCTGACATAAATGAACACATACAACAGAAGGAAAGGTCTGCATGAGACAGACAGCGTGTGAGTAAAGGACGCTTGCTCATGTTGGTTGGAGGGTAAACTCTTATAGCCACTGTGGAAACAGAACTACTATATAAGCCAGCTACCCCACTCTTCAGTGCATGCCATCAATTCTGTGTCTTACCGCAGGGACACCTGCACACCCACCATGAATAAACTACCACAGGGGCACCTGCACATCCGTGTGCATCCTATCTCTTCCTAAGTTGCTCTGCCCTGCCCTGGGCTACATTGTGCTTATTTGCACATGGTGAACTGAGCCCTTCACCCGATAATCAATTCTGTTTAGACGAGATCAGCATATGGCCCAGAATTGACTCTTGAAAGCCAAGCTCCAGCAAACAAAATCCCAGCTTAACCAGCAGCTGTTACACAGGCAGGGCCAGGCTGCTGACCTGACCTGTCCTCCTCACACAGAAGGCTGAGCAGGCGAGCAGGCGAGGTCGACCGTGCCCTGCTGTCTGAATGTTCCCATGCAGCTGCCTGCTGGGAACTCTGCAGTCCCCAACCTGAGTCCCTTCCTCTCCAGGTAGACCAGGCTCTCAGCCCAGGGGGGACTCTGCATCCTGCGCTGTAGGGGCAAGGTTCTGTGGGCTTTAGAAATTTTTGGCAGGCACGTTTATATGCAAAGCAGAAGACAGACATTGGAAACAAATGGACAGTCTGAAGTCACTCCGGACTATCTACCAAATGATACTCCTGAAGGTTTCTCTGTGGACTTCAGTGAAGTACCCGTGCCTTCAGGAATACTCACAGGCCAGGACAAACACAGCCATGAGCAAACTCCACAGTGAAAGTTTCTAGGAAACGATATTTTCTAATGGGACCTGGGGGCCCACAGATGTCTCCGCTTAAACAGATCACGAAATACTGTGCTGATTTTAGTTTTACAGGGACTTTGGGGGCCTGACCTCTCACTTTCTGGCAGAATCCATCTGCTCACCCTGACAAGGCTTAAACACACACCTTAATATCAGAGTCCAGGTCCCAGGATGTGGCTGTCTAAATTCCAGTCACTAAGCTCCACACAGGTAGGGGGTGGTGTCCAGTTGCCTGCCAGCAAATGGTCCCGAAGTGTCAATGGTGAGGGGTGGGAAAGCCCACAACTCAGGCTGCAGGTGAGGAGGACTGTGGATGGGTGGGACTAGTCAGGAACTGTGTCAGCAGCATTGGAAGGGGGCATAAAGGAGGGTAACAGGGTGCATATGATCAAAATACATCCTATCCTGATACAGGATGGACAGACACAAAAACAGCATCATACAAATAATTTCCTAGTTTATTTCTCCTGTTCCCATGATGAAATATTTCAACAAAAGCAATTTAAGGAAGAAAGGATTTCTTTGGTTCACAGTTCAAAGGCAATAAAAGAACAGCACTGGGGCCCACTCTAGGCTCAGTGCTGGGGCCACAGGAGGGTGTAAGAGGGTCCTTATCGGTGAGAGCAGAGACAGGCCCGTAGGGCTTTTAAAAAGGCAGGCTCTCTGACTTAGTCTTTTTGCTATGCTGTTTTCAGCTCGTGATGGGACTATTTGAACATCTCCACGACTTGCTGGAAACAGGAAAAAAAGGGAACATAGTTCTGAGTAGAGAGATAGAAAAAGGGAGGTGTGTGTGTTTCATGGAATCTGGTGCCTGATTCCTAAGGAATAAGCTATGCTTTAAAGAACCCAACCCAGGCCTGGAGGGAAGGCTCCAGAGTGGTGGTGTGAGCATGCTTATGGCTTTGACAGAGGACCTGGAGCTCAGCTCCCAGCACTCACGTCAGATGGCTTACAGCCACCTGGACTCCAGCTCGGTGAGTCTAACAGCTTCTGGCCTTCTCAGGTACTCACATTCACACACACACACACACACACACACACACACACACACACACACACACACACGTTTAAAAATGAAATACATCTTTAAAAATAAAAGTATTCAGTGTCAGAAGGGTGTTCTCCATTTCAGATCTTCCATCTTACCCCTTGAGTCTTCTTCTGAAGGTTGTCTGCCTTAGGGTTTTACTGCTGTGAACAGATACCGTGACCAAGGCAACTCTTATGAGGACAACATTTAACTGGGGCTGGCTTACAGGTTCAGAGGTTCAGTCCATTATCATCAAGACGGGAGCATGGCAGCATCCAGGCAGGCATGGTGCAGGAGGAGCTGAGAGGTCTACATCTTCATCTGAAGGCGGCTAATGGAAGACTGGCTTCCAAGCAGCTAGATCTTGAAGCCCACACCCACAGTGACACACCTATTCCAACAAGGCCACACCTGCTCCAACACAGCCACATCTTCTAATAGTGCCACTCCCTGGGCCAAACCATCACATCATCCATACTATAGAAAGTGCTCATGCTGTGTCTCGGTTACACATGCCAATGTCTTCACTCTCAACACCTCTTTCCATGCCTCTTCCCTCTGAAACATATAAGGGCCACAGAGCAAGAGGGGTCGAATTCCTCTTTGCATACCCAGGTCTTGGCTCATTAGATCCTCAGTAAATAAGGTTAAGTAAGCACCTAAGTGTCAAGCATTTCAAAACACTTACAAACTATCAGGAAGGCAGTGAAGAAGAGTCTCTGAGCCTACCTAGGACATGCCAGATATTCTCACAGGAGGCCAAGGGCCTCAGAACACAGGACCCAGGGGTTTCAGCTGTTACTAGTCAGTCACATCAGGGGCTTTGATCTCTCTGCATCTCTCCCACCTTGGAAATAATTGTCATCAACTCCTGACATCAAAAGTCTCCTTGCAACTTTGGTGACTTGAGCTCTGGATGTTCATGAAGCATCACCTGTAGGACAGGGATCAGAACCTGATTAATTCTGCCAGACTTGATACTGCAGATATGTCTGCCAGACTCCCGGGAAATGGAACACATCTGAAGGTGACTAACTCTTTCAAGGGAAAGATTGCACTGGTAGGCAACAAGACAAGCAGGACCATGTGTGTGCATGCATGAATGTGTGTGGTGTGCACGTGTGTACATGTGCTTATATTTACAAAAGCACAGGTGAGCAGACTGTTGTAGAGAAATCTCCAGAAACGTTTGACATTTTGCAGATCAAGTGGACCCTAGTCATGGGGTCTCTTCTTAAATTCCTAGTAAAGATGCTAAAGAGAAGATGGACTTACTATGCTCCTTCAAGCTCCCTGGAATCAGAGGGCTACAGAAGTTCTGCATGGGAAGGAAACAGCCTGACTGTCAGCAAGCACAGAGCCTCCACAGGGCTGGGCATCAGGTGGGAGACTACTGAAAAGAGACATGGTGCCTTCCACCAGCCAGGCCTCCCTCATGCTCCAGTTGGCCGCCTCGTGTGTGTGTGTGTGTGTGTGTGTGTGTGTGTGTGTGTGTGTGTGTGTGTGTGTGTGTACCTCCCCAGGCAGTGTGCCTGAGCACACACTGATTGGTGGGTGTTCCTGTGAGTATTGTGAAAGACAGAGCCAGATAGAATGGGATTCAACACAAGACCAAGGGGAATCTACCATAGGGGTCCTTAGGGTCCTCAGATATCCTGTAAGGAAAAGATTCATCTGGTCAACTTTATTATATATATAATTATATATTGTTATATATAAATATATTATGTATATTATATTTATTACATTTTCCACCCTCAATGGCAAACATCTGAAGGAAACTCAGACTTGATATT
The DNA here is from genome assembly GCA_028551405.1 of Uromys caudimaculatus. NCBI lineage: Eukaryota > Metazoa > Chordata > Mammalia > Rodentia > Muridae > Uromys > Uromys caudimaculatus. The sequence goes on from CM052701.1 coordinate 2,984,235, forward strand.
ATCACTGAATGCTGAAGTATGTTTGAGGCAGAATGCTCTCTGATGGGTGGGGCTCAAGTCTTCAGTGAATCTGGAACCTTCCTGGACAGGTTCTGAAGTCAGCATCAGGAGGACCACCAGAGTGCCGATCTCCAACTGAGCTGCAGAGGAAGATACAGTTCAAACAGACTCCAGGAGTCCTTGGTCATGCATACTCATCCATAACCACAACTGCCCTGCCACGGCTCCCTCTCTCCCAAACACAGCACTGTGAGCAGGTACTACACACCCACTTCACAGGAGGTCTGGCCTGAGGCAGCCTGGAGGAGCAGCAACTAAGCTCAGACCTGTAGACTGGCCCCCCTCCCTGGGTGCTGCCACAGAGCCCACTCTCACACTGTGCCATGGTTAGAAATTCAGCTCCTGTCTAGATGCGTATAGACAGCATCCTGCCAGGGGTGCTAAGATGCAGGGTGGCCATCCCCTCCTTGAGGTGAGCGGTCAGGCATCTGCATAGGTTGAGCTGCCTCAATCTCACAATCCTAGACTCCCAGTGGATGTCAGCTCTGACTCTGGAGGGCAAGGCCACAGAACTTACATCACCTAGGAAACATGTCTGTATGACAATGAGTTTCTCAAAGACATCTTAGATGCAGCACCGAGAGCTCCAACGGTGAGCATATGTGACCTTTGACAGACCGGAAGAAGCTCATAGGGAGGGAGGGGAGGTTTCCCTTCTGCATGTATGTGGCCTGGGAAGTAGCTCTGCTCCAGGAGTCACACCAGAAAATGCCAAGCTCAGTCAGTACAACACACCCCCTGGCCCTTTCTGATGAGCCGAGGTAAAAAAGACATCCCTATGCATCATCAAGGGTTTGGAGAAGTAGAAGATGACACAGTGAGCCCAGCTTTCTTGACTCTGGCCCTGCAGTCCTCGTGATGGCAGAAGATTGTGGATGGAGAAGGAGGTTGCCCACTTCATAACAGACAGGACTCAGTGAAGATGGGGTAGGAAACCAGATATAGTCTTCAAAGTATCATTGCTTATTACCCACATCTCCCAGCAAGAGCCCACTTCCGGGGGGTCCCATAAGGTCCCCAAACAGTACTGTGCGTGTGAGACATTTCACCCTCACATTTAACACCACAGGCATGACGCTGTGTTCACCCAAGTCCTTCTTCCTCCCCCTCACCTCTTTCAGAGTCTGTCTTGGCCATTTTGATTATGCCGAGTTAGAAGAAAAGGCCAGACTATCATTTAGTACATGTCTTTCCAAGGACAGCACATGTGCCAGGGAGCCCTGCATCAACAGAGCCAGGGAGGAAGCAGCCCAGTCAGGCCAGCTGGCTTCTCCTCCTGGCCCGAAGAGGCCAAGCCACTGCAGGTCAGAAGGGATACAATGGAGACTGTCCGTGGGTTGCAGAGCGATGTGCAGATTCATCTTAATTAAGCCAGATTCAGTTTTGATCAGGGCATCACTTTTTTATTCATTTTAAGCAATTTGGAAATGAAGCATATTTTTGAGATCACCAAATGTAGGCTGCTCCCAGGAAGGGTACAGCAAAGCACTGACCCCTCAGTGCCAAGTGCAATTAATAGAAGCTTGCTAGAATCCAGAAAATTGGCTACCCTAGTAGTGTCTCACCACAGTGGAGAATGTCAAGAGTTTAATTTACTGGAGGGCCTCATAACTTGACTTTAGCAGAAGGTGCCATGCTCGCTTCTGAACTTAGAACCAACATAAGGCCATTAACCCCTGTGGGGCAGAATCCCTGCAACAGGGCCTCTCACACCTGCACGGTGCTCACTTTGTTCTTTGGACCGGTGGATTAATATTCCACAGAGTAAAGGAGTGAAGTGAGTTCTTTGGTTGCCTTCAGACTCAGGGCTCACTTGCATTCTGTGCCCTGGAGAAGGGTGCTTTCCAGGGCCAGGGAATAGCTGTGTCCAGCTAGGTCTTCAACACAGCCAGCCTTGGGAAGCAGGCAGTTATGACGTAAGCCTCAGCTCTCCAGGATACCTGGGAGTTAGCATCACATAACCAGTTCCCAAATTCTCACACTCGGCCACGCTGACCGACTGACAGGCACCTGTCCATGTCACCTTGAGGATGCTGGCTCATGAGTGATGAAGTCTCTTTCCACAGAGAGCTCAGGGAACAATGGGATGAAGCCCAGCTCACTGCATACAACAAAGCCCACACAAGTGGACTTGACGGTGCAGGCGCAGTGAGCATCGTGGTGCTCGTGGAAACAGGCTTGCTCCCCCATATCCACATCCCACAGGATTGCTGACACAGGAAGTGAGGCTCCAGTGAGGTGGGGGATGCCTGCACATGCACTGTGAGGCAGGGGTACTACAGATACCTCTCAAAGACGGGATCGAGTGGGGCTGTGAACAACCCCTCCCTCGTTACAGGAGCGTCCTTCATTAACCAAGGAATGGACGCTCAGCTGTTCTGTGACACATTGGATTCCACCCAGCAAGAAACAGAAAGGAACGGATGTCCCCTTCCAAGGGAAGCTAGGAGCAGGTGATGCCTGGTCTTCTGTGTTATACCTGAAGCAGACAGCTGTTGCTGCCACCTGCTTCCTGTCACCCTGCATTTGGGAAGTACACTTGAGTTTTCCTCACTAGGGCACTGGGGACTGACTCCTGGGTATTTATTAGTCTACCTGCCCCAGAGGCCTCTTGTATGTTACCTGGTTTCCAGACCCAGAGCCAGCGTGCCCGGCAGACATAGCTCTCCGTGCTCCACACCCTATCCCAGGCAGCGGCAGGCTCCTGACGGAGGCAGATCCAGTGCTGTGTGTGGATGCTTTGTGGAGAGTTCTAGGGAACTCATTGAGATCCAAACACCAGGTCTTCACATAGAAGGGCAAGCAGAGAGTGTGGCACACCACTGTATGGGCAAGCAGGAGTGTGGCACACCACCATAGTGGGCAAGGTCTCCTCCTTGCACTGGCTTCAGTCTCCTTAGGCTTCAGCTGACATCTAGTAAGGTGTTTTCTATACTATGCTTCTAAAGAAGAAGGCTGATTTCTTTGCACCATCGATCCCTGACATGCAATAGGCAGTGAACGGAAGGCCTGTGTTTCCATGGTCTGATGAAAGAGAGGTCCCCTCAGCAATAGCAAGCATAGTGGAGGAAGGGGTGGAGGGAGAGAGAGAAAGAGAGAAGAGATGGAGTAGGGAAGGAGGGAGAGGGGGACTTGATAGTGCAGGAGGCAGTGGCCATGTTTTCAGTGTGTCCCTTAGACTTAATGAAACAGTATTGAGGTGGCAACTTTGGCTGATAATTGGGGCCCAAGAGCACTGGAGTGGATACCTGATACAGAAGATCATTCCCTCCTCCACCCCTCTAGTGCTCTTGCTTCATCTCATGGCCTGAAGCAGAGGAAGTGCCCTCACCACCTAAGCTGATCAAGTCAGATCTCAGCATCTAAAGACTGCAATGGAGAACTATCGTGGCTGGGTGAGGAAGTGCTGACAAGCAGTGAGCTGAGCTGCATCGCCAGCACCCCAGCCCTGTCTCTGCTCTTTATAAATTACTCCTTATCCGGGATTCTGTTGCGGCTGCACAGAGTGGACCAAAGACAATGAGTAAGAAGGAAGCCAGAGGCATCGCATTGTCTCTGTGCTGGATGGGTCAGTCTCTGCTCAGCATCCACTGCAGCACCCACCACCCCACCGCTGCTGCTGCTGCTGCTGCAGCTGCAGCTGCATGAATCCCAGCAGGTGGGAAAAGAGATGAGTCTTCAAGCCTGTCCAAACATTTAAGGAAACACCCCAGAGTCATCTTTATAGAACCTAAGCCGTGCCCTCTGCCTGGGAGAAACAGCATCAGTCATAACACAGAAATCTTCCTTTGTATCTTTTCTCTCAGCTTGCTCTCATGTTCCAGTTTCCAGCTCCTCCTCCTTGCTCCAAACCTAAGCACGTGGATTCTTGGAGTCAGTGTGAATACTGGCTGCTCCCTGACTCAGTGTGAACCAGCTACTCCTGAAAAAAAAAAGAAGAAAAAGAAAAGGGTCAGTTGTATTCCCACCATGGTGTGGGATGTGGAGTGCACCCTGCACACACACACACACACACACACACACACACACACACACACACACACACACACACACACCTTTCCCCTTAGGGCCTCTGGTGGGATCAACCAAGGCAAAGGTAAGGGTGAAAGTGCAGCCCCATCTGCTGTAGAACTGAGGAGAAGGTAGGCAGAGTCTGCCAAACATGGACTGTGCCTGCCAATGCCTGCAGGCAGCACAGGTTCATTGTGGAACTGAGGTCAGAGCTGAAAGGTCACAGCTCCCTGAGCACAGTCAGGTCATTTTTAAGGTCAGGACATGTAGTGGGGGGGGGGTAGGGAGGGAACAGCGATCCAAAATACGGAAGGCCAAGAACTGAGTCAACTGATGAGGACAGGAAATTCTAGAGGCAGTATGGTGTCCTCAGCAGGGGAAGTGAAGAAGGAAGGCCATGCTCCAAGGAAGGCTGATCCCCGCAGCCTCTGGAAGCCCCTTGTTCTAGCGACTATTCCTTTGCTGTTAGAAAATCCTGACCGAAAACAAATTAAGGGAAGAAAAGATTTCATCTTATGATGCCTAGGTCACGTTCCACCATGGGGGGAAGTCAGGGCAGAAGCTCAAGGAAGGAGTGTGGACACAGGAGTTGGTGCAGAAGCCATGGAGGAGTGCTGCTTACTGGCTTGCTCAGTCTGCTTTCCTACAGAACCCAGGGCCACCAGCACAAGAGTTGCACTGCCTACAATGGGTTGGGCCCTCCTTCATTCACCAGTAATCAAGAACATACCCCCATAGGCAATCTGATGAAGGCAATTCCTCAATTGAGGTTCCCTATTCCCAGATGACTCTGGTATGTGTCAAGTTAACAAAGAATAAGAAATAAAAACAAAATAAAATAAAATAAAATCTAGTCAGCACACCCCTCTCTTCCTGGTGCTGTCCAGGCACAAGCTAATGACAAATGCCCAGGTGCTGGGTGTACATATAGGCAGATGGGCAATCTCCAGTGGGCCATAGCAAGGTGCTGCTATGGAAAATGCAAGAGGCCTTCAGAGGGCATGCCACTGAAAATGACTTAAGTGACTCCCTGACACTGTCATGGGGGATAATGGAATCTTCTGGAAGAACCACTATTTTGATTAAGCAAGTGGTCTATGGAAGTGTGAATGGTTTAGGAACCCTGCATTCCTCCTCTGGAGAACTGGTGTTTGGAACACTGGCATGTGAGTGAATTTTACTTTAAACTGAGTAGCCTACCAAGGTGTAATCCTCACTTTCCCACAGGACAGGAGAGCCAGGTATGTAAGACAAGGCTACATTAAGCCACGTTTAAAGCAAAGTCTGGTCTTTCACATGCCCCAGAGTGTCCCCTGGTATAAGATCTACAAAGCAGCCTCCTGGCTGGACCACAAAGCTCTCCCAGGTTCTGAGAGGGAGAGGGCATTTTCCTAAGTGGCTAAAACAGAGGGAGTGAGCATCCCAGGTTCCCCTCCCCCCAGGGCTGGTGTGCAAATGGGCACATACAGGACCCCCCCAAGACGATGTGATGTTTTCACAACACCCCATTAGCAGAGACATTTCCTAAGTTTTATCCTTGGCTTAGTTATTCTGTGACCACCAAGGGCTCCTTAAGCACTTCCCAGAGATGGATTTTTGTCTCCGATTGGGATTTCACGCCTCATTATCTAGAAGCATCATGACTTCGAGGTGATTGGTTCTCACTTATTATTTTAGTGGGGGGCGCTAAGTGATGCAGTGTTGGGAAATGTTGACTTGTTTCCTATCCTGGCAGATCGAGAGCCAGGGTCCCCACCAAGAAACCAGCCTGTTTCCACAGCGTTGTCAAACATAGGTGGAAATTAAAAATTCTGAATGTACTTTACATAATTAGTGTTTTAAACTTGTGTGATTTAAGCACATTTTAAAGGCTGATTTGCCGTGATTCCCGCCATAAATCTCTCCTGTAACGTATACATCAACGCTCTCCAAGATTGCTCCCTCCCGAATGTGAATTACTAAGTACTGATGAATAATTTTGAATAATGTGCCTGCTTTCACCATTGAGTGGGAAATTAAGATTACAGCATTGCTCCATTTAGAACTGATCGCTTTGCCAGAGTGAACATGGCAGCTGCTGGGCCTCCTGAAATCACCAGTGTTGCCAGTGAGGAGAGAGAGGGGGCTTCTGCAGCAGGTGATAATAAGATTTCTCAGGTTAGAATCTCTCATCCCTCCCCTAGCCCCATGCAGCTGGGGAGATATCTCAGTAAAGTGTCCCCATCCCAAGTGTGAGGAATTGAGTTCGGATCTTCCATTTACACACACATACATACAAGCTGGGCATGTGGCTTGAGTCTTTGGAGTTGAGGACACAGGGTTCTCTCTGGACTTGCTTAGACAAATCAATTAGATAAATCAGTGTCTCAAAATACAAGGTAAAGAGTGATTGAAGAAGACACTGGACCTCCCTTACTGGACTCCAGATGCATACATACACAAGTGTCCACATCCCACATACATGCTACACAAAAAGAGAATGCTAATTTTTTCCAGATACCGGGAATGGGTCAGTTTATCCTTCAGAGAAAAGAAGCAATGGTTTAGGGCTCAGTGTGTCAAGGCTCCCTGGTGTGGGTGCTAGCTGGTTGCATTTGTGCTGCAAAGACCTAACCTGAGAGGCCAGAAGTAGGAACACCAAACCCAGCAGATGCTGGTAGCCAGCAGGCCCCCACTGTGCTGTACACAGTACAGTGTTTCTGAACTTTAATTATTTTTTCTCGGAATCTGAGAATGTCCATGCAGAAGCTGAAAGAGTCTATGGTGACCCTTGGTCGCCGGCATGCCTCAGTCACCAGGAAACCTACACAAAGATTGTTCTCATGTCATTACCAGCCTTCCCTGCAGCTTAGCCTTGCTAGGTATGTGCTATTCACCAGCACTGCCCACAGTGCCTGCCCTGGCCCCTTCTTCTATCACCATTTGGTAAATTATAGTCCTCAGTACCCTACTGAGCAGAAGGAAACTCAGATACCTTAGGAAGCTTCCCCAAAGCCACATACTTGATGAATCAAGGACTCAATTTCACCTTTGACCCCCTAGGGCTCAAGGTCAAAGCTTCTGAAAACCATGTTGACATCAGTGCCAGCAAGAGCAAGGGGCCACTTTCTGAAAGTTCAGTCTTGAATGTTTGACAGACCTCATTTTTAACCTTTTCAAACTTCACATGAAGTGGGTACCAGCATCAGACTGCAAATGAGGAAGCTGAGAGATGCCAAGAAGAAAGATCTGCCCAAGGTCGAGCACCCGTTAATCATCACGGTCAAGAGGAGAAGGCACCTGGTTGACTCTAAGCACAGAAGGCAGCCCAGCGAGCACTTGATATCTGTCCTCCCTCCACAGAGTCACAGCTCATGCTGACAGCAGGACTCTTCTTCTCTTCAACCGCACCGTCTGCTTGACACTTCCCCTAGACTGGACACCCATGCCTTGCACCCACCTCACTATTCTGTGGAGAACTAAACCACCTCATGCTAGTAAATACCTCAGCAGATTGACATACTGAAGAAACCTCACCCCTGCGTCACCTCTTACTTCAGCCTCCTACACCTTCTGGATGGGTTTGCTGTCCTAACCTGCCAGGTTGGCTTCCAGGAGATCACCACCGTCACCTAGATAGAAATATCTCTGCTCCAGATCCCTTTTGCACCTAGACTGCACCTCCCACCATGGTTACATCCAGGCTCAAAGGTCCAGGCACTTCCTACTCAGATTCCTGAACTCACACAGTGCACAGACCCAGTGGCTCCATGCCAGGCACTCCTTTGAATGCTAGCGGTATGTAAGGAAATATGAAAGCACAATTTCCCACAAACGAGCATCTGCTCCACTCTGGAAGGAAAGGCAATTAATGACGCAGACTCTATTATGTAACACAGAGATAATGAACACGGAAAATTGAGAAGCGGGAGGGAACATGTTGACCCAGAGTTAGATGGGGGTCTGCATGGTCAGTGGAGCCTGGGAAGCTAGGAGCTAGACGAGATGTTGATAAGAGTCTGTAGGAAAGGGGTCCTGGCCAGGGCGGATGGGTGGCCTGGCTGAAAAGGGAGTAGATCCTAGGGAGAGAGGAGGACAAGGGTCCAGAGGTCCTTTGGGAAGCCACAGCTCTCCTGGCTTGTTTTCTGTTGCTGTGAGAAAACACCATGCCCAAAATTAATTCAGGAAGAGAGCTTATTGGCACGTTATATCCATCACTGAGGGAAGTCAGAGAAGGAACCCAAGGCAGGAACTGAAACAGAGAGGCCATGGAGGAGCGCTGCTTACTGTCTTGCTCAGCCTGCTTTCCTAAACCACCCAGGATCATCTGGGTGGAGGTGGCATGTCCCACAGTGGGCCGGGTCCTGTCACATCAATTGTTAATCAAGAAAGAGCCCACAAACAGTCCCATAGCCAATTTAATGGAGGCAATATCTCATTCCGAGGACTCGAGTTGACAAAAACTAGCCAGCACAAGGGTCCACTGGGAAGGGCCTTGAAGAGGAAATTAGAAACACTGGCTTCCAGGCTCAAAGGGAGGAACTGGAAGGGGGTTCACACAGCTCTGGGGTTGTGCTGTAGGGGTGACAGAATAGAAACAGGCAGCTGGGTCAGGAGCATCTCAAGGTAGCCCAGATCGAGAGCGTGCAGAAGCCAGAGAGCTGCACACCCCCTGAGAGCAGTGGAGTCTGGGTAACCATAGACCCTGGACAGGATGTGTCCACTGGAGGTTGGTGCTGGAGCTGTGTGGTCATTACAGTCTCAGAATGTCTTTGCCTAGATTCTAACCTTCCCTGACTTGTGTGGTACCTTTTACCAGCACTGCCAGCTGCTCAAGATGGACACCTTGGGGTTGCCCAGTCATCTCTTACCAATACCTTCCTGTGAAATCAGTTAACTTCACACACATCCAAAACACGAAGCAAAATTCCAGTTCTAAAGTTTCTTAGGATTTATCTTTGTTTGTATGTGTGTATCTGTGTGTCTATGTGTCTGTGTGAGTATATGTGCGTGTGTGTCTGTGTGAGTGTGTGTCTATATGAGTGTGTGTCTGTGCGAGTGTGTGTGTATGAGTGTGTGAGTATGTCTGTGTGTGTCTGTGTCTGTATGAGTGTGTGAGTGTGTCTGTGTGTGTGTCTGTGTGAGTATATGTGTGTGTGTCTGTGTGAGTGTGTGTCTGTATGAGTGTGTCTGTGAGAGTATATGTGTGAGTCTGTATGAGTGTGTGAGTGTGTCTGTGTGAGTATATGTGTGTGTGTCTGTGTGAGTGTGTGTCTGTATGAGTGTGTCTGTGAGAGTATATGTGTGAGTTTGTATGAGTGTGTGAGTGTGAGTGTGTCTGTGTGTGTGTCTGTGTCTGTGTGAGTGTGTGTGTTTGTGTGAGTGTGTGTGTGCCTGTGTGAGTGTGTATCTGTATGAGTGTGTGTCTGTGTGTGTGTGTATGAATGTGTGAGTATGTCAGTGTGTGTGTCTGTGTCTGTGTGAGTATATGTGTGTGTCTATGTGAGTGTGTGTGAGTATATGTGTATGTGTGAGTGTGTCTATGTGTGTCTGTGTGTCTGTGTGAGTGTTTGAATATGAATGTGTCTGTGTAAGTGTGTGTGTGTGTGTGTGTGTGTGTGTGTGTGTGTGTGTGTGTGTGTGCCACAGAGGCCAGGACAAGAAGTTGGAGTCCCTGGAACTAGAGTTATAGGTGCTTGTGTTCCCAGACTCGGGCTCTGGGAACAACCCTTGGGCCTCTGAAAGGGCAGGAGGCTCTGGGAACAACCCTTGGGCCTCTGAAAGGGCAGGAGGCTCTGGGAACAACCCTTGGGCCTCTGAAAGGGCAGGGGAGCTCTTAACCACCACCCCTGTAGTCACTCTGAAGTTCATGTGTGTGTGCCTTTATGTAGGAGTTAGGAGTGGAAGCACAGGTCAAGTATCTATAAATGGGCTCATGAGACCTGACAAGGAGGCTTTAGGGAGAGGGTAGGAGAGTAATGAAGGCACAGTATTAAAATGGAAAGATAAATACCAGAGGTCAAAGGCGCAGCAGACTGAGGGCAGGGGCATGGGAGAGGTCCAGGGGACAGTGACAATCAGCTCAAACCAAATATGCACGAAAATACTGTAAGAGGCCCTACGATTCTGTGTACTAATTTAAAATAGTCTCAGAGAAATAGATTGGCTCCCTTCATGGAAAGAGAAATGCAGGCTGGCTGGGATGCACCATGCTGGAAAGCAGAGTCGCACAGAATAGTGAACAGAGAGACGGAGTCCCACAGCCTCCCGACTCTCACGTTGGGATCCAGAGGTAGGTAAACCGAGGCAGGCAGCTGTTGAGGGTCAGTGCTTAGAGCCATTGACCAGGGTGGATCCAGACACCTACAGGGGCTGCTGCCAAAGGCAGCCAGAACTTAGTGAAAATGCTCTGCAGACTTTTTTTTCTGAGGGGACAAAGCTTAATTTACTGGGGCTGGCACTCTCTGTGGCCAGCAGAAAACTAAGAACTCTTTTAACTCCTTGGGGCCAGCAAGAAAGAGAAGAAATTTTAGAATGGACGAAACAAAAGGCAGAGTCCAATAACTTCGAACACAAATATACACACACACACATACATGCCTACAGACATACAGACAGACACATACATATTCACACATAGAATGGTTACAGCAAAGCTCCAGCAAGCAGGCTCCAAGTATTCCACACATGCGTACATGAATACACACAACTGGTGGATGGAGGGAACCATGTTCCAACCCCTATTCACACAAACTTTACACATACACACATAGTTGGTGGACAGGAGAAACAGTGTTCCAGTCACACCACAGCACACTTTGCTACACTAACCCTCTTTTATTCTTTCTTCCACAGATTATATATCCCAGCTAAATCTTTCAAGCAGTATGCAATTACAATATGATTACATTTTACTTTTCTTCTAGTGAATGATTATGAAAAAAAAAAAACAATGTGTCTTTCAATACCTTTACAAGATATAACATTATATAGTACAGGTAGAAACCAGATTATTCTAAAAAAAACTCACAGACATTCAGAACCAAGCAAATATCAATTAACAAAGTGTAAGCAAGCAAGGTAGTTTTCTCAGCCAGTTTCTTTAATGGCAGGCAGCAATTTGTAGTTACCAAGAAAGAAGTAATTATTTTATTATTTATTTTTAAAAGTAATCTTGTAAGAATCTTAAAAGAGTCACACATCTAAACTTTTATATAAAAATCAGCCATACCTACCTTAAGTCCTCAGAATGCATATCTATACTCATCAGCAATTTTTAATAAATCACATCGGGAAGCTGAGGGCAAAACTGGGTATAAGAAGTCAGTCATCACCAGTCCAGTCTCTGTGAGAGCCACTTCAGCCAGTGTTGCCTACCACCATTCTAGCTTAACTAATAAGAATGTGCCTTTCTGAACTTCAGATTGTTCCCTAAGATTTTCTTTTTTTACATCGGAGTCAGTAGTAAAAACATCTCAACCTGGCTTCACTAACAACTTCATTTTTCCAAATGTTTCCTAAGGGTCATGGTCATTGCTGACAACCCACATCTCTAAGTTCTTCTCTAGGGTGGTGACAGAATCATCATCTGTCCTGCGGCAATGCCTGAAAGAGACCAAGCATTAGTACTGTGAATGCCAGAGACGCTGCCCAGTGAGAGACTGGAAGCCCCTTAGAGTTTTCATATAATTCTTAGATTAAGAGGGGTGTGAGGGCATGGAGCAGAGCAGAACTCCACAAGAGCACAAAGTCCTCAGGACACATAGTCCTGGGAGCTGTGCCACACCGAGGCACACCCATGTGGCTGTGGGAACCCATGGGTGCATTCCATGAGTTCTAAAGCCATTTGTCCTTCCTCCTGCATGGCCCTCGGCACTCAGGGCTGACTGCATCAGTAAGTAGGAAGAGACCTCATGCACTCTTTTATCTGGGGTGGCAAGTGTTCCCACAAGCTAGACCCAGTGAATTCTGTATTCTTCCCTAAAAACTCTCCTGCCTGTGTGTCTTCCTAGCCTACCATATGTCTATACTAAATCCTCACTTCTAGCTTACAAAACATTGTGTGTGGATATCTCTACATCTCCTTTAAAAGATGTATTTCAAGGACAAGGACCTGATTTAAATTCCTAGAACCCATGTT
>CM052701.1:3012585-3040817 GCA_028551405.1 Uromys caudimaculatus
GGCGCTCGTTGGCTACCGACTCCTGGTGTCCCAGGCAGAGGTTTCCCCCTTTCTACGGCGCTCGTTGGCTACCGACTCCTGGTGTCCCAGGCAGAGGTTTCCCCCTGCAAGTGAGATCCGGAAGTTTCGGAGTCTTTCTCTCCCCGGGTTCTCAGGCCCCGGATCCCGGCAGATCCGGGCGGGTCTGGGCGAGAGGTGCTGCTCCCCTCAACCCCACTCACGACCTTTCCAGGCTCCTGGGCGGGTACCCCTCTCCGGTTCTCGATGACTACCAACTCCTGGCAGCGCAGACAGAGGTTTCCGCCTTTCTATGGTGCTCGTTGGCTACCGACTCCTGGCGACGCAGACAGAGGTTTCCGCCTTTCTATGGTGCTTGTTGGCTACCGACTCCTGGCGGCGCAGACAGAGGTTTCCGCCTTTCTATGGTGCTCGTTGGCTACCGACTCCTGGCGGCGCAGACAGAGGTTTCCGCCTTTCTATGGTGCTCGTTGGCTACCGACTCCTGGCGTCCCAGGCAGAGGTTTCCCCCTTTCTACGGCGCTCGTTGGCTACCGACTCCTGGTGTCCCAGGCAGAGGTTTTGGAGGCATTTTCTTAATTATGATTTTCTTCTCTCAGATGACTCTAGATTGTATCAAGTTGTTTTAAAAAAAAAAAAAAATCAGGATGCCCCTGCTCTCTATGTCATCACCCTCTGGGTGTCTTCTCCATCTCCCCCAAGAGCACATATCCCTGCCCTGAGTCAGAGATAAGGCAGAGGACTCACTCACCACTCACAGGGTAACCACTTGTCTCTTCAGCTCTTGGCCTGGATTTGCCTGTACCTTGTGGTCCTCTAAGGCCTGTACTCATGACCTTGCTCTGCCTTCCACCAGCTCCATTGTGAGTCCACATTCTGCCTCACTGCTGGGGCATATGTTTTTTTGTTTTGGTTTGGTTTTTTTTTGGTTTTTCGAGACAGGGTTTTTCTGTATAGCCCTGGCTGTCCTGGAACTCACTCTGTAGACCAGGCTGGCCTCGAACTCAGAAATCCGCCTGTCTCTGCCTCCCGAGTGCTGGGATTAAAGGCATGCGCCATCACTGCCCAGTCCTGCTGGGGCATATGAATGCTGCTCAACCTCACCACCATCACAGTGCAGAGTAGCAGAAGGCAGCCTAAGATGGGGGGCCCCCGCCAGGGTGAGAAATGGTGCAGGCCAAGGCCGAGGAGACAGGCATTCCCAAACTCTCAGGCACCCAGGTGCTGCTGGGAACCATCCAGAATCAGGAACAAGGGGGCTGTGTGTGGCTGTGAGGAGCCCAGGACTGGGGGCAGGAGTAACTCTGGCCTAGCTCAGGGTTCAGTGTTCATGTCTGGAGGGCAGGGTGGCCTTCTGTAGGAGACTTAGGCAGTGAGGCTCTGTGTGATGAAGGCTTCCCCTCACACCAGTTCTTGATGGGAGAGACAGTCTTTGCTTGTTGTACTGACTGGTTTTGTGTCAACTTGACACAAGCTGGAGTTATCACAGAGAAAGGAGTTTCAGTTGAGAAAACGCCTCCATGACATCCAGCTGTAAGGCATTTTCTCAATTAGTGATCAAGGGGGGAGGGCCCCTTGTGAGTGGTTCCATCTGTGGGCTGGTAGTCTTGGGGTCTATAAGAAAGTGGGCTGAGCAAGCCAGGAGAAGCAAACCTTTAAGTAACATCCCTCCATCACCTCTGCATCAGCTCCTGATCCCTGACCTGCTTGAGTTCCAGTCCTGACTTCCTCTGGTGATGAAGAACAACATGGAAGTGTAAGCTGAATAAACCCTTTCCTCCCCAACTTGCTTCTTGGTCATGATGTTTGTGCAGGAATAGAAACCCTGACTAAGACACTTGTCCAAACTGTTTATTCATCGTGGAAAAATGGATGTGTATGACTTACTCAGGGCGGACCAGAGATTAAATGCCTTTTACAGGAAGAAATGTCTGGGAAGGGAAGCTTATTGGCTAAACCCTCTTGTCAGGGTCATCTAAATACTTCATTAGCATGGAGAACTCTGTGCTCTGTGCTAAGTGACTAGTGGTTATGGTCCTCAATTGGGGTGGCATGGTCATGTGCTCTAGGACAGGAAGCAGGTCAGGAGTAGATGAAACTCCTACTGTTCTCAGATATCAGGATTACTGGGGTTTCTCAATCCACCCAACCTTCCCAGTTTTTGTCTAGTGACACAGTTCCATTTGCCCCATACTCCATGGCACCTTTCTCTTGGACACAGCAGCAGACTTCAGATCTAACCAGCTTGCATAAAAAGCACACCCAGTTTCCAGCCTCGGAGGAAGAGAATGGGGGTTTCCTACTGAGCTCCTGTGCCCCTCAACACGTCTATCCGTGGACATTTCCATCACCCATCCTGTGTGTCAAATCTGAGATTACCCATCACCCCTGCCCCCTTCTTCTCCTTCCTCCCTGCACCCAACTCACTTCTGTGTAACTCATTTCTCCACCTGAGGGACCTTGGAGCTTCTGCTGGCTCTTACCAGTTGGTCAGAACCTAATTCATGCATCTGTCCTCAAATTGGTATCAGTGGTGACATTAAAGGCTGACAGAGCTGCAGATCACTCCCCACTCCCACCAGGAGCAGATTGTTAGCATTTCCTAAGCAACATTGCTTCCAAGTTCCTTTCAGATCCATCCACCCCCCTCACTCAGCTCTTCAGCACCGCCCTGTCTAGCCTGGCTTGTACTTCAAAAGACACTTAGGAGAACTTTCTCCTCTCTTGCCACAGTTAAGGGCCTCACAACAACAACAAAATCAGCCATGAAATCTTCCCAATTGAGGTACTTTTCTTTCCACTTATCTAAGATGAGTCTTGATCCTGGAAGTTGAGTTCACACATGCCGGATCCCACACACCTCTCCAGAACTGCTGCCCTGAGACCCAGCCAGTGTGCACTTGGGTCCTGGCAACTCTTCGAGAAGGCTTGCTCATTCTTTGTCTATAGAGTTGGTCACATTTAGTAGGCTCTTTGAAGGTCAGTGCTGAGAAACCAACAGGATCCCTTAATGGGATCTGCTAGCTGAGACACCCACAGGTCCCTTGATAGAATGTGTCCACAAGCCCAGCTCTTCTTCCCATCTGAGTCGGGCTTGTGAGCTTTTTAAAAAGAATTAAAAAAAATCTGTGTCCTTCCCGCATTGGGCCATGGGCACTCTTCCCAGATACACATTAAAGAACCAGTTATGGTGAAGTAGAAGGCAGCTGCCAGGGCACAGGATCGCCAAGGGCTCCCTAAACCCAGGGGATCTAGGTGTGTGTTCTCACCTGTGACAAGTCACAGCAATGACAGATCCTCACAGATCCCTTCAGTACTGTTCTGTTGACACCCTCCCTCACAGATCCCCTCCTCTGTGGCTCTGTTCACATCCTCACTCACTTATTTATTTGAAACACTTTGCTGTACTAACTCAATGGGCATCCAGTCACTGTGGAGAGGAAGCTGCAGTCCTTGTCACCATGCTTACCATTACAAAGGGCCAAGATCAACAGTCTCAGTTGAATCTAGACAAACAGGGAAAGCAACCGGAAACACACATGAGCTAGGAACACAGGGGATGGGGTACAACCTCAGTATTGACTCATGATTCAACCATGTGTCCTGGATAGGTTTTTGTCAAAGTAATGCAAACTAGAGTTATCTAAGAAAGAAACATCAACTGAGAAAATGTCTCCATCGGTTGTCTGTGGGAAAGTCTGTAGAGTATTTTCTTGATTAATGATTCATGGGAGAGGACTCAGCTCACTGCAGGTGGTACCACCTCTGGGAAGGTGGACCTGGGTACTATAAGAAAAGCAGGCTGAGCAAGCCATGAGGAGCAAGCCAGTAAGCTGTGTTCCACCATGGTCTCTGCTTCAGTTCCTGCCTCCAGGTTCCTGTCTTGAGTTCCATCCCTGATGTCCCTTGATGATGTAAGGTGAAATAAACCCTTTCCTTCCCAAGTTGCTTTTGTTAGTGGTGTTTTATCACAGCAGTAGAAAACAAACCCAGACAACAGGGGTATGCCTGGAGGCCCAAGTGTGTCCACAAGGAGGACTGGCAGTCTCAGAGACAGCAGTTTGCTTGTGAGCATCCTGGATCCTTAGGCTGAGCCCTATGCCTGTGCTGTCTTATCTGGGTTTCCATGATCCAGGAAACTTCTCCTGACCTAATGACCCCAGCACCATAAGTGAGTTAACCAGGGCTATCACTGTGGCTCAGAGCCCCATGATGCTTCCATAACATAGTGATATTTCTGTACAAAATGCCCTTCATGGGCATAAATGCTGTTTTGGTCCCCAGCGTGGACCACCATTTTGGAAGACTTTAAGATATGAGCTCAATTAGATGTAGGCCACGTGGAGAGTCTTCACAGCTGTTTCTTGTTCTGTAAGTGCCTCGTTCTGCTTCAGCACCATGATGTGAGGAGCTCCCTGCTTCTGTTGCTCTGAAGTACTCAGCCTCCTCCTCCATGAGACCCCTGCACCGCCATGTTTTGTCTCACCCTAGACCCAGACCCAACTGAGCTCAGGACCACCAGCTGAAATCCTCAAAACTGGAAGCTAAAATGCTGTGTCCTACTTTGATGCTTCCACCATGCCCTTTGTTCTTGTAACACCATCTGACTTACCCACATTGCCTGGCACTGGGGCTGCCCACCCCTGAATGCCACAGGCACCTACATTGCTGCTTCTCTCCCTGTCTGCATGTTGAACCTGAGTGGTTCCCTGTGAGTGTACACTGGACACCCACTCCCTGACTCTAGGACAGGGGAATATAATAAAAAAAAAAAAATCACTTTCTTTGTGACAATTACCTCCTTACCTGTAAGTACAGTTTATGTCACCTGCCCCGAACACATCCTATCTTAGTCAGGGTTTGTGTTCCTGCACAAACATCATGACCAAGAAGCTGGTTAGGGAGGAAAGGGTTTATTCAGCTTACACTTCCACATTGCTGATCATCACCAAAGGACGTCAGGATAGGAACTCACACAGGGCAGGAACCTGGAGGTAGGAGCTGATGCAGAGGCCATGGAGGGGTGCTGCTTACTGGATTGTTTCTCCTGGCTTGCTCAGCTTGCTCTCTTATAAAACCGAGGACTACCATCCCAGGCATGGCACCACCCACAATGAGCTGGGCCATCCCCCCCCCTTGATCACTAATTGAGAAAATGCCTTACAGCTGGATCTCATGGAGGCATTTCCTCAAAGGAGGCTCCTTTCTCTGTGTCAACTCCAGCTTGTACCAAGTTGACACAAAGAACCAGCCAGTGCACATCCCAAGTACATCTCAAATTACATGCACTGAGTCAGGTCCCTGCATGTGGGTGTTCATTCACTCATAAACCCCAGGAGATAGTCTTGAGTACCACTGAAATACAGTCACATGCAGAGTCATAGCTTCTTGCTATGTGGTTTATATAATTAAGATTGAGCTGCAAGGAGACCATCATGGAGCCCAGCAGAAGACGTGGGAGTCAGCCTCCTTGTTGTTCCTCATTGTTGTTCAAAACCCACCTCTTGCAGACCATAATATAAGATTCTTCAGGTCCTTTAGCATCTCTGAGCATTCATTCATTCATTCAAGAACACCACCATTGTCTCTACCTTGAGGGGCTCTTTGCAGGGTTAAACAAACTAGAAGTCTGAAAAGCCGTGGGACACAGCAAGCACCACCACGATGCCCTTGGATTCTTGGAGCTCTATTCTAATGAAAGGGTGACTTTGTCCACGTGTCTTAGCCCGCCATTCCTCCCTTCTCCCTGCTCACCAGCTGTTCTTCCTGCTTCCCAGTAGGCTTGTAAAACTTTTCCCATGAACAAATTCTCAAGGACAGGCATAGAAATTCGTTTCAATCCCAGGCCTGACGCTAGTCACCTGGGTGACATTTTGGTGTGTTACTTCTTCACCTTTTATTCAATCAGCGGTTGATCTGCAACCTTAGCCATCCTTGTTCTTGTGGGCTGGAGTCCACGCCCGACACTGTAAGCAGACCCTTCAGTTAAAGGCTGCAGTCTCAGTGTGGATCAGGGCTGCAGACTCACCTCCAGGCTCACCAGAGAAGGTCCGATTCTGAGTGCACAAGGCTGTAGACCGCACGTGCTTCCTCACAGCCGTCACACGGGTCTCTCAGTTTCTCACTGGCTTCCAGGCAGTGGCCATGTTTCTTGTCTCAGAAGCTTCCTCAGCAATGCCAAGTGTTTCATGAAAACTCCAAGAGGAAACAAGACAGACACGTTCTAGAACCCAAAACACAAACATACAAGCAACAAGGCCTCTGGCTTTTCATTTCTTACAGCAGGTCACAGATTCTACCCACGTTCAAGTCGGGAGTCTGTGCGTGGAGACGTAAGCATGGAGTGTTCACTCTGAAGTCTGCCCACATCTCCCCTGGCTCCAGTTCCCAGCAAAGAGGAGAGAGAGAGGCCAACCCTCATCATATCATATCAGGATGCAAGCTGAGTGGGATGACTCTTCCCCGTGCACTGTCCACAAAAACATCTGCTCGGGAGACGGAAAAGCAAATGCTGAGAGCAGGTATATTAGTCTTCCAGATGTTTCTAGTCAAGTGCAAAACAAGTTATTTATCAAGTGAGAAAAAACAATCCCAGTCCTTGTTAGCTTTCAACCCAGTACCAAGTGACACAGTCAGCACAGTAATGACAACAGCAGCAAGCTCAGAGGGAGTAGCGACAGCATCCAATGTTCCCTTCCTTCTTACGGAATTTTGTAAATTCGGTGTCCAACACAGAAGCTAATAATTGCTTTATCGTCCTGAATAGCTCCTCATCATGCCAGAGATGAGGCTCATTTTCCCATCTGTCCTGTAAAGAATGTGTTTATAAATGCTTATTGAGATTCTCTGAGAGCAGGGCATTCCATCCTTCAATCTGGGAGACAATGATTAGTTGTAACTTGAAGACATTTTTCAAGGAATAAAACTATCAATATTAGCAGCTGCCAACCTTGCCCCATTTGCAATCGGATGGAAACATCCCTACCCCATGGGGAAAACATTTACATTTCCAAGCTGGCAGTACTTGGTGAGTCCCAGAGTAGAAATCAGATGTTGTGTTGTGGGTCCTCACAGTCTGAGCTGTCCAAACACTGGTTGACAAGGGAAGCTCCATGCAGCCTTGGAAGAGAGCTGATTCAAATGCACACCTGCCAGATGTGCATGCCCCTTACCCACCCTCCTCGTCACCACCTGTGGTCTGCAGGGAGGTTGGGCCACCTCGAAATAGAGTGGGAAGAACGTGGATTTGGGATCCGAAAGTTCTGAACCTGAATCCCAGCACCATCATTTCCTGCCTTGACTGAACCCTAATCTAGAGTTTCAGTCTCCACAAGAGGGCCTCATGGATGCCAAAACATATCCATGAAATGTGTGTGTGTGCATGCGTGTGTGTGTGTGTGTGTGTGTGTGTGTGTGTGTGTGTGTGTGTGTGTGAGATGCACCACTGCATGTGAAATTAAAATTGATCAGAGGTAACTGTTTGGTTTGAGGCAGCGTTTGGCTCTGTGCATGTGGAGGCCAGAAGTCAAGCTCACATGTCTTCCTCAGTCACACTCCACGTTATTTGTGAGATTCAGGATCTCACTGAACTGCCTATGTTATCTATCTATACCTGTACCTGTACCTGTACCTACCTACCTACACAAACACACACACACACAGAGAGAGAGAGAGAGAGAGAGAGAGAGAGAGAGAGAGAGAGAGGTCTTGCCCACTGGCTCTATTACCTTTACCTAGTCAACAAGCTCCAGGGATGCTCCTCTCTCTCCCCCTCCAATGCTGGAATTACATGTTTTACCACGACAGGACTCACACTTCCTAGACTGAGCCGCGTTCCCAGCTACTGTAGCATGCTTTTAAAAAAACATATTATTATGAAAATTCCAATCCATATTACAAACAGAACCATGAACCTCATGCACTCATCAACTGGGGTAAACTCATGTCAATTTATTTTCATGTAAATTGCAGACACTGCACCCCCAAATTATTTTAAAGTAGAAGCTGAACTTTTATCGTTGACAGATAGGTCAAAATATATTTCTAGAAGGTGCCATCTCTTTTAAACTTAACCACACCACTATATTTAACTAAAAATAATAAATCCTTTGCATCATAAAAATCTGGCATTGTAGCTGGAGAAATAGCTCAATAGTTAATAACATTAAATGTTCTTGCAGAGGACCCAGGTTCAGTCAAAGCACCTATGTCAGGTTGTTTACAACCACTCATAACTCCAACCCCCTCTTCTGGCATGTTCAGGCACTGTAATTCATTCATGCACACACACGTACAGACAAAGCAAATGACATGTTTAAAAAAAACACCCAGCATTGCTCATTTCCTGAATCATGTATTTTTTAAATAAAGTCTATAAATTGTAGTTAATGCTAACATGTATGAATACATGTATGCATGCACATGTGTTGTTGTAAGCCAATGTCTTTTGTTTTCCAGCTATGTCTGGCAAGATCACATATCCCAGAGACTGGCATTTGAATCTTGCAGTTTGCCTTCTACATCTGCTGTCTTGCACTTCTGACTGTGAACTGGAGTTGTCTGAAGATGCAATGTCTTTGGTATAGACCCTACAGCATGCTTGACTTTGGATGAGTAGAACGTACATCTGGAGAAATGGAATATCGTAGGTGAAGAGCCAAAACAACTTTTGTCAGTCTTAATAACTATTTCCTATCCACCTCCATGACTAATCTGGCACCTCTCGACCCATAGACAAAACTCTTGGGATCCATCTCAAAGTCTGATACATAGAACCCTCTATCAACAGTAAAGCTAAGAATATGATGAAGACAGAATCCGAATCCTATATACTTTCCAGCCTTGCCATAGCTTTCCAGATGGCCCCAGAGGTGTAAGCATATTGTCTCACCCTGTGTTTCCTGAGGCCACATTGTCTCGTGAATCCTTCTCTATGATGTGACACCACCGATCAGGTTAACTTGAATCCACATCCCCAGACTATGACTTCCCATATTTGTATCAGAATAAAAACTTCTCCATCCCTGAAAGTGAATTGGCATTCCTACATCAACACTATAAACTGATGTATAGAGACAGATCTTTCATCCCCCAAATAAACACTTGAGAGAAACAGTCTGGTGGAGGGAAAATGAATTTGGCTCAGTTAGCTGATGCTTGGATCTGGACCGTGGTGAAGGGGAACATCCCAGTGGAAGAACATGGCAAAGCTGAGCTGCTGGTGTCGTGTGGCATCATGGAAGACAGGAGGCAGCAAGAAGGAGTCAGAAATCACTTGAGAGACACACCCCTACCAACTCATGGTCCTGGTCCTGCTTTTAATAGCACCCTACTTCTAGGGTATCTGTGAATTTTGAATCTATCAGTGAACTAATATATCAATTAGTCCTTATGACCTGGTTGTTCCTTAAGACTTCCTTATAGACACACCAAGGGGTGTCTATCAGTCCAATCAAGGTGATAATCATAATGAATGATTACAACTAGGAATCAAGTCAGAGGGCCTGTGTGATAAGGTTTTCCTATTGTTAAAATACTATGAAGTAAAATTGACTGTTGAAGGGTTGTTACTTTCAGTTGTCCATTCATTGTTCTGAAACCTAGAGCAGGGTTCTTCAGCCCTTGAGTGGTTAGCATTTGGGAAACAGGCATTTCTTTGCCATGGAGGATCTTTTGTACATGGACGTACAATTAGAAGCATCCTGGGCCTTGGCTAGTGGGGCCTCATAGCATTTTCCCTTTCCAGTCAAGACAACCAACAGTATCTTTGGATATTGCCAAATCTTCTGGATGAAGGGTTCACTCCCTGCTGACAGCTGGTGGCTTTAATGATGAGAAGACACATATCTGTGTTAGTCACCTTTCTGTCTTTGGCCACCCAATGATTGAAACTGTGGAACATTGCTAGACTCAGGAAACAGTAGTAGCTATGACTTCCTCAGCAAGGCTAGACTTGGGGAGCAGGGTTGGCTATGACTTCCTCTGGTCTGGCCCTTCTTCCAGCCCTACTCTATCACTTAAAGGTTTCACATCTGTAAATAGTACCACAAACGGGAGCCAAGTGTTCAAAACACGAGCTTGAGGAGGGACAAATTAAAACTGTAATAAGATCAGACATGTAAGCAAGACTCCTTGTGACACCATGAACAAAGGCAGAGTCCAGTCTCTCCCAGCTTCTGGTCAGCTGGTAGGGATTGAACTTGAACTATATATTATTCTGCTACAAGATTCCCTCCCAGGCATGCCCACCCTGTAACCAAGGCTAACTACGAATGTGGCCCAACCAAAAAAAAAAATCATTAACTTTCTTAAAACATAATGGTTAGTTTGTTTTGTGAACTTCATCATCTAAAATCACCTGGGGAAAGTCTCATGAGGAATTGTCTTGATCAGTGGGAAGTCCTCTGTGGGCGGCGTCATTCCCTATGAGAATGGAGAAAGCTAGCAGACCATTGAACACAGCACTCTGCTATTGACTGTGGATCTGATGAGATGGCTTCTGCAAGTCTCTGCTACTTCGATTTGTACTCCATGATGGGCTGTAACCTGGAACTCTAAGCTGTGAGCTTTTTCTCCCTTAATGTGACATTTCTCTAGTGTTTTGTCAGAGCAACAGAAAAAGAAACTCAAACATTTTGAGACTTTTTTTATTCTGTTTTGTAACCCGTAACTTGTATCGGTTCTCTGATAGATACGTGTATGTGTATGTATATGTGTGTGTATATATGTGTGTATGTTTGAATATATATAAACATAATATATAAAAATAATATATATGTCTCTATGTATGTGTCTACACACAGGAGCCCCAAGTCAAAAGGCATTCCCTAGATATAACCCAAGTGAAAAAGGCCAATGTCATGAGGCCAGGATGCCAGTTTATGATAGAAGATTTTGAGTTGTCATTTCTTATTTTCTTCTGATTCTAAATCTTGTGACTTTTTTTAAAAAGAGAATTATTATCATATAATTTGCCTTGTTCAAACATACAGTTCAATGCTTTTTATGTACGATTACAGACACATATAATCATTCCCATATTCTCATTGTAGAGTGTCTTCACACACACACTCACACACACATACACACATACACTCACACACACATACACACATTCACACATATGCTCACACACTTACACACACAAATACATACACACACTTACACACATACACTCACACACACACACACATGCTCACACACTCACATACTCATCCACATGCTCACACACGCACTCACATCCACACACATCCACACACTCACACACATGTCTGCTAGCAGAGGCCTCCCTTACCTCCCTTCAAACAGCCCTGGAATGCTAAGCTGCTTTTTACCTAATTTGTCTAATTCTGAGCACTTCATACACATGAAATTATGCAAGGAGAGAGAGGGGGAAGTAAGAAGAGAGAGAGAGAGCGCACGAGAGAGAATGAGTGAGAGAGAGAGAGAGAGAGAGAGAGATGAGGACAGACATCTTCTCTCTAATCCTGATCCATCAAGGTGTAAGGAGTCACAGCCTCCTTACACCTTGAACTCTTCCAAATTTCCTTCACGTGGGAAACCAAGAGCCAAAACAAACACTTGCTTTTGCCAGCAATTTTATTTAATTTTATATGGTATGGGTCTGTGTACCATTTGTGTGCCAACAGAGAGGTCAGAAGAGGTCATAAAATGTCCTGGAACTGGAGTTACAGATGGTTGTGAGCTGCCACATGGATGCTGAGAATTGAACCAGTATCTTCTGTGTAAGCAATCAATGCTCTTAACTGCAGAGCCATCTTTTAGGCCCCTTCTGTCAGGAATGGTAACTCGTGCAAGCACTGGAAAGCAAAGTCGTGGGTTAAAGGCTCTGTGAGTCACAACTTTGCCTCAACTGTTTTTTGTGAGGCAAATCCCAGGCCAGTTACTCCACCACTGACATCAGCCCCTGTTCTGCAGAGAAGGCCATTGGACCTTTGTCATCGGTATCTTCTGAGGCTCACCAGCAATAGTGCTGTGTTCTGCATAGTAGTTCTGAGCAAAGAAGAGCAAATGTTGGGTAGCCTGGTTTTAACAAAATCAGCAAGGTTTTGAAAAAGGAGAAAGACACAGATGCTGCCTCTGTCCTCTTCTTCAACCCTCACCCCTACCCCTGATCCTGAGGTGAGAAGACTCATTCTCTAACACCAAATGATTCTTGAAAGAAGTAAAGCAGAGAGCCTCAGGACTGGCACTCTGTTCCACAACCATATCACTTAATGTGCATAGTACCTGAGATGGTGAGTTTGGAGGCTACTATGATTTGAATATAAAATGCCCCCATAGGCTCATGCATTAAAACACATGATTCTCAACTGGGACAAACTGTGGGAGCTTCAGCTAGTGGGGCCTGGTTGGAGGACATGACCAGCAGGGATGGGGCTTGGATTAATAGTGCTACCTTGTTTCCTGTCCCATCTCTGCTTCCTGGTCTGCTGAGATGTGAGCAAGCCATTCCTACCACCACACCTTCCTGTTACGATAAACCGCACCCACAAATATTGAGAAAAAATAATAACTCCCCCGTGCCTTAAGTTGCTCCTTGTCAGAGCAATGAGAAACATCACTAACACGTGACCATTCCCTCCTCATGAACCAGTAAGCCAATGCTCAGAGAATTTTTGGATTTTTTTCTTTTTGCTTTTTGCTTTAATCTAATTTATTATTGGTATGTGAGTTTGGTGTATGTGTGCACGCATATTTGTGTGTCTGTGTCTATGTGTCTGTGTAACTGTGGGAATGACCATGCATGTGCACCTGTGGAGGCCAGAGATCAACCTTCAAGAACTAGTTCTCTCCTTCTACCATGACTTCCGGTGACTCAACTTGGGTTTGCACAGCAAGTAATTTTACCTGCCTGGGCAGCCATGCCATCTCTCCAGCCGAAGTGAAGTGCAAGCAAGGGTCCTCTGCGTTCCTCTCTGAGCCATAGTCCCCACTGTTCTAACCTGAGGAACATTTGCACAAAGAGCGAGAGAGATGCCTCGTGGCAGATGAGGTAAACACAGACACCATGGCAAAAGAGCCTCTTCCCGCCCCCAGGAGATACAGCCTTTTGCTTTTAGCATTTCCCCCACTTACCTCGGGATGGAGGAGTCACAGGCATCTCACTTGGGAAGCTTACAGATGACTCTTTGTGAGCCCAACAGCATCACTGATCAGAGGACTCAGAGACCAGACATGTGCTGGGATAAAATTATTTTTCTCCCGAAGAGACAACACACTTAGCCATAAAGTACCCATTAGCAGATCGTGCCCGACAGTGAAACCGCAGCCTACTGCCACACGAGTCCGGAGTGAGTGCGTGCCGTTCTCAGCTTGAATGCAGAATTCTTTTATTATGAAAAGACAGTCGAAGAGAAATTCTGCTGGCTGAGCGGGAGTGTGCAGCCCTTCCCACTTAGTTTCTTTATTGACGCACAATGAGTGAACGGCTTTACTCGGAACGTTGCGTTTCAGGGGGTTCCGGAGCAAGCTATAACCATTGACTTCACGCAGGCTGCAACTTCATAATCACCCACTAACGGACAGCCGGGCTCTTCCATCACTCCTAGTGGCCACTTAAAAACTAACATTCTTCATTGTTCCAGATGTTCAAAAGAAATAGGAACTAGGAATCTCCCAGTCTGTCTTTCAAAGGCTCTCTGCCCCAGAAAACAGTGACGCTCCTGTGTGTCATGATCTCATTGCCCCAACCTGTGAGCCTAAACACTTTTCTTGGCTTGGGCCTTGGAGCAGCCCTGTGGCCCCACAGAGGGAGGGGCAGCCCTGCTCATGGCTCCAGCACTCACTCTCTTCCCATCACGGACTCTGGCATCAGGGCTACTGGATAAACACACAAGAATGTGCTTCATTGCAGAGTTTGGAGGGGCAGAGAGTTAACTAAAGCTGGAGGCTGCTGGCTCACGGCCTGATGGGGCTCATGGTTGCAAGGCCAGACTTGGGACGGAAGGCAAAGAGGGACCAAAGCCATTAGAAGCCTTGCCTCGGTCATTCCCCAGAAATGCCAACTCTATCCTGCTCCTAATGGGAAACCTTGCTCCAGGCTCAGGATGGAGAAGGCTCATCACAGACTGTTGAGGGAAGAGTTAACATCTGGCTTTATTGGGCCTTTCCTAAGGGATGGTACTTCCTGACTCTCAGCCCTGTATCTCTGTGTGTATTTGTGTAGGTACATGTAGCTACATGTCTGTACATGTGTGTGCTGGTGAGTGTGGAGACCTGAGGCTAATGTTAGATATCCGCCTCAGTACATGCCACCTTATAGTTTTCAATGGTCTGTCCTTCTGGACTCAAAGCTTGATGACTGGTTGATTGTCTGTCCTGGACACCCCAGAGATCCTACTACTACTCTGTTTCCCTCTCATGGAAGTATCTGGTGTATGCAGCAGCCATAAAAGCCCAAGAGGATAAGGGCAGCATCTTGCTCCCTTCACTTCCGGTGCAGAGCACTTGCTCCCTGACTTCCTGTACAGATTTAGGGTCTTCTGGGCTGGCGGCATTGAAGAAAGCAATGTGAGTTCCCACAGGGAGGGTTAGTGGGAGTCACAGCATGGAGGATACATGAGCATTGCTTCCAACCACTCCTACTCTGGCAATCTGACTAGTCCATAGCTGACTACCATCATCTATCATCATCATCATCTTATCAACCTATTGATCTATTTGTATTTTTATATTCTTTCTCTCTACTATTTCATCCATTTAATCTCCCCACCCCACCCTCTATCTAGCTCTTTGTCCTCTGTACAAGTGTATGAAGTAGATCACCTCATATTACAGAAAGCCATCAGCCCTATTAAGACTTGAGATAACATAGGGACAGACTTCAGGAGAAGCTGCTTCAAGGGCTCAGATTACCACTGACCCGATTACATCCCAGTCACTACTGAGAGGCTGCTGAGATGTCAGCAAACACAAGTGACCAATTCACCTGAGCTGTGTTTTCTTAAGGCAGCAGAAAGCTTTGCACCCCAGATGCTTTGTGAATGGTGTTTGAGCCTGGCATTGGCTTGTCACCTGGAGCCTTCCAGGAGGCCAGGAACAGACTCTTCACTGGCTCCTAGCTCAGGTGCCATGATCCTTGAGGTCACTAGATGGCTCTATCGCAGGCAGAAGGCTCATGGACACAGCAGAATCAAGTTCAGAATCTTACTGGGTAGGCCCCAGCTTGTGCCAGCTACAGTACCCATTTTCAGTGACCCCATGTCTGGAGGAAGTCTGACTCCTTGACGTAGAATATGTCATCCCCAGGGGCCTACATCCCGTGTGCTCCTCCCAGGGACATCCCCACGATCTTTGTCTTAGTACCAGCATTACAGCTTCCACTGCCATGTAAGAAGTCTGGGGTGAGAGACCAAAGAGAAGCCATGCTAAGAGAAGCTACCTCGGTGGACAACAGTGCCAGTGGCTGCCAAGGAAAACTGAATGCTTTCACTCCCAGCCTTACGAGGACTCTCCCTCCAAAAAAGGAGCATGCACAGCCTACCCTCAATGTCATTTTGGACAGTACAATGAGTCAGGCGATGAGTGGATAGGTGGTTAGAACAAGAAAAGAGCTTGGTGGGAGAAGCACTTGCTATGCAAGAGAACCGGAGTTTGGGTCTCCAGAACCCACAGAAAAGCCAGCAGGTGTGGTGGTGCCCTGTAATCCCAGAACTCCAGAGACAGAGATAGGGGTTCCCCAGAACTAGCTGGGTAAACAGGCCAGCTGATTGGCGAGCTCTAGGCTTAATGGAGAGACCCTTCCTTAATAAATAAGGTGAGCAGCAGTTGAGGAATATATATTGTGTCAACTTCAGGCCCCTCCAACATGCACACATATATAGACACATGTACTCATACACATGCAAGCATTCATATAAGCATGTAGGAGCAGCACACAAATGTACACATGGCAAAGAAATAGCAAGATACATCTGGAGGCGAAGCTTGGCTGAAGAATAATATGAGGCCCTCTGCCACTTGGGGACCATGCCTTCTGCATTCTAGCCCAGACCTACCTGGTCTTCGTGGAGGTACAATGTCACCAGTCTCAGATGGCAGATCCTAAGAGACCCATTGCCACTGCAGTCTAGCGGTAGCACCCACAGATGGTGGACTTCAGTTACTGTATCTGTCTCAGAGCTCAAGGGAAGCAAGGGAAGCCATCAGTCTTCAGTACCAGCAACTACCTGTTCCCAGTTGCCTGTGTGAGAAAAAAATGGCTTCCCTGTAGACTAAGTATCTCTTCCTTAAACACACTTACATCCTAATGGAGACTGAAAGGATGGTGGTGTGCGTCTATATTTTATTGTTAGAGAATTTGATACAGGTATAGAATGTATTTTGGGTTGTTTGCTTTGATGTGTGGCTACTCAAAAAAGAAAGAGCGAGAAACACATTAACAATAAGAAAAGAAAAATTAACTCCAGTGATGTAGTAAATAACACTCCACACTTTATCTTGACACGTGAGAGTCTAAGTGCTAAATCCAGTCTGTTGGGATCTCTGTTCTGTACACTGGGTGCTAGAGATTGCCATTCTATGAGATAGGAAACAGAATGCAAAGAGTTTAGGTGAGTCTGTCCAGATCCACTGCTGTAGATGTAGACAGCCATACCTGCATTTCAATGGGAGAGTTGGTCTTTGCTCTGTACCCACCCCCTTCCTTCCTCTCCTGAGTCCATACAGTGTCTGAAGGAGTCCTTAAGTCCATAGAACACTGGACTTCATTCACATAAGAACATCTTGGTTTTCTAATTCCCACCTCAGTCAGACTAGCTTGGTTAGCTGGGAAATTCAGAGTGTTTGGGAAACAGCAAAGGCAAGGGTATTGGTATATCACAAGAGTTCAGGCCTGAGTAGGCAGCAGGCTCCCTGGCTGTGATAGCCCAAGGTAGGTCCACAGAGTCTTTGCTTCTGTAGTAGACTGAGAACTCATGCTCCCAGTCCATTTTCTGGGTGATCTAAGTCTGCTGCTGGTCAGGGATCACCTGGGGACCCACTGGACCATGGGACGTAGGACCTGCAGGTCTAATGCAGAGTCACAGTGTACTGGCTGGTTTTGTGTCAACTTGACACAAGCTGGATTTATCACAGAGTAAGGAGTTTCAGTTGAGAAAAATGCCTCCATGAGATCCAGTTGTAAGGCATTTTCTCAATTAGTGATCAAAAGTGGGAGGGCCCATTGTGGGTGGTGCCATCCCTGGGCTGGTAGTACTGGGTTCTATAAGAGAGCAAGCTGAGCAAGCCAGAGGAAGCAAGCCAGTAAGTAATATCCCTTCATGGCCTCTGAATCAGCTCCTGCTTCCTGACCTGCTTGAGTTCCAGTCCTGACTTCCTTTGGTGATGAACAGCAATGTGGAAGTGTAAAC
This sequence comes from Uromys caudimaculatus, assembly GCA_028551405.1. NCBI lineage: Eukaryota > Metazoa > Chordata > Mammalia > Rodentia > Muridae > Uromys > Uromys caudimaculatus. The sequence goes on from CM052701.1 coordinate 3,029,976, forward strand.
TGAATAAATCCTTTCCTCCCCAACTTGCTTCTTGGTCATGATGTTTGTGCAGGAATAGAAACCCTGACTAAGACACACAGGCAATGTGGGCTTAGCTTATTGGCAATAGTGAACACAGCTGAGGCCACTCAGGGCAAGTCTGAAGATGGCCAGTGTGGGTCCTCTTGTTCTACCCTCCCAGCTGACAGGTGGTGTTGACCAAGTAGTCCAAGAAAAGTGGTGCTAGAGGAGGACTGTGAAACCTCGGTCATGTTACTCCCTTCCTTTTCTTCTTTTCTTTTCTTCTCTTCCTTGCTTCTTCTTTCTTCCTCCCTTCTTCCTTTCTTCCTTATTTTCTTCCTTTTTCATTTTTCTTTCTTTCTCTCCCCACCCCAACTTTCCTCACCACGGTGTCATAGTCCCACGTCTGCTCACACGTGTGAATAACTGAGAATTAAAATGTCCTGTTCCCCAGTACAGACAATCCTCTTTTCATAGTTTTAAACTATGACTCTTATTCAGACTAGTTTGGCCTCAACACCCTGCTCAGGCAAGCAGAAGTTATTCTGTCATTCTAAAGAGCAAGCAGCCCCCATTAGATAAGTGCACACAAGTGCTGGTAGCAGTTCCTGTGTTCTTCATGTTCATCAGTTTGTTAGCACCTACTCTCTAAATAGCCAGAGGGACCTCACACAGTTTGATGTGCCACACTGCCCCTCACAGGTTGTTTTGGATAGCCCCGCTGAGCTCTAAGACATAAATAAGGTGAACAGACTTGACTCAGCTCATAACTCAGGGTGTTCATAGGCAGGAGTGTCAGCCATTTGCAGATGAAGGACCCATTGCCCAAGCCTGAGAGAGAAGAGAACTCTGGAGGACAGAAGATACACAATAGGGCTGATAGATTCCAGAGGAGACACCACATCCAAGTCAGGAGCTCCTCTGAAACAAAGGAGCCAACCACCCTTCAATCTGTACCACACCCTTTAGGATGAGGGATGCTGAGGAATAATCTCCACTCATCTCTCTCAGCATTGTGAATCTAGGACACATACTTGCTCCCAGATCCCAGCATGAAGCATTTAGTGGATGCTGTCCATGGATCCTGTCAGCATAGTGAGCCATGAAGGATTCAGTGAGCACTGGACAAGGGCGTTGAACGAAGGGGGCAGATGTGCTGACAGCCCACTCATCTCAGAGAGTGATAGGACTGGACTCCATAAGAGGTTACAGTGGGTTGGAGTGTCTAAGATGTTCCCAAAGCCCTGTGTGTTAAAGGCCCGAGGGTGGGAAGATGGGCTGTGGTAACATTCTCTGATGGGCATCTGTAGCTCCCTGGGCATGTCTACAAAGAAGATCCAGGACTCTGGCTCCCTCCTCATCTTTTCTTCTCCTTGTCCCTGAGGTGAGCATTTGAAGTTCACCACATCTCCCTCCCATGATGTACTTCTTTACCACGGGCCTGAAAGCAAGGTGCCTATCCACCCTTGGCTAGAACCCAAAAATCTGAGCCAGAGCCATCTTTCTCTGTCATAACTGGATTGCTCCACATATTTATTATGATGATGGAATATGTGTGTGTGATATATATATATATATATATTGGTGTGCATTGTGTATGTATGTGGTGACCATGTGCATATATAGATAGTGTGTCTATGTGTGTCTATGTGTGTGCATGTGGTTTGTGTGTGCATATGTGTGGTGTATGCATGTGGTGGGTGTGAGGCAGTGTGCATACATGTATTTTTTTTCCTGACACTTTTCTCACACTCTTCAACACTCTCTAAGCATAGGAACACCTCAGGACTGGGAGTGTCAGCACGACAGCACCTCACCTTGCCCCTGAAGGTGACAGACCTGAGCTTAGCTTTGACACCTTCTCCTCTGGTCATGACCCACAAGCTCACACCCTTAACAATGTTCAAAGTCCTCTTACTGGAATTCTTTCCAGTTGACCTGGAAGACTCATCATTGTCATGAAGCTGCCCCAGGAAGTGACTCTGCAGCCAGAACAAACTTTTCTTCCAAACCCTCTACCCTGATATATTTTATTGTTGCTCATGAAGATGACATAGCAGAAGCCACCCAAGAATGTGAGTCCTGGGCTGCTCAGGCAGATGACAAACACTGCCAATGACACCTTCAAATATTTGAAGTTGACTCAATAAACATAAAGGTCATTGCCACCAGCTCTGGGATGCAGCTTTACTTGTAGATTAAGGGTTCACAAAGAAAGAATGTGTGTTTATTGCATCACAGTTGTAGGCTGGAAGACTTAAATGGAAAGCCGTAGAGGGCATACCTGCATCTGAGGTACAAATTCATCCAAGAACAATCCTTGTGTGCTCCCACTTGGGGAGGGAGGCCATGGACTGCTGAGTGTCACCGCCGGTGTGCACCTGTCCTGAGATACCATGTGCTGCTCTGTATCATCTGGTGCCATAGTTACTGGAAGAGAGTCCACAACAATGTCACCCACACCCTCAGACACTGAGTTCAGAGCTCTGGCCCAGCATTGTAGACAGTTCTTCAAACCAAGACTGGGCAGAAGTCCCAGGCAGAGATCCTGTGGTGTGAGAGACAGAGATCTCACATAGACTGCCTCATTCAAAGGAAACAGAGCAGAGAGAGCTCAGTAAGTGCTGGCCTTGCAAGTGCAGGAGCCTGAGCTTGATCCCAGGAAGCTGAGCATAGTGATACATGTTCTGTAACCCCCAGATGCCAGAAAGGGTGAAAGTTGGCAGATCCCTGGGGCAAGCGGGACAGCTTAGTCTACTGAGTGAGTTCAGGGCCAGCTAGAGACATTGTCTCAATAAATAAGATGGAGGCTTCTCGAAGAACCTCTGACCTCATGTACATGTACACACATAGATGCACACATACATACATACACCTATGCACATGCACCTAAACACAAACATTTTCACACTCTCACACACTCACACACATTCATACTCTGACACATACACATATAGACACTCATACACTCTCACACACACTCAAAATTCACACTCACACATTCACACTCACATTCTCTCTCTCTCTCTCTCTCTCTCTCTCTCTCTCTCTCTCTCTCTCTCTCTCACACACACACACACACACACAGAGAGAGAGAGAGAGAGAGAGAGAGAGAGAGAGAGAGAGAGAGAGAGAGTGTCACACAACCTACTGATTGCCATGACTGGTGATTTAAGGCACAGGTATGCATAATATATGGACAGACTTAGATGACAGCCACTGACTTCATTCTGAGACAGTTTGTCCACATGGTGGCAAAGATAGCCACTAACCACTTCAGGGAAGTGCTGGCCAGTTTTATGTTCCTGTAAATAGTCTCCCATGCACAAGTTTTGGGGGGATGCTTGTTGGTCTGAGGTGACCACCCTTCAACTCAGAGGTGGAGTAAGCTGGAGGGTCAGGTCAGGCTATCCCAAGTTCTACCATGCCTGGAAACAGTGCCAGGAGGGTGGCTCCCCAGTGGATGCCTGAATTTAGTATCCAGACATGGACCTGGGCCAATACCACCAACCAAAGGCCTGCTCTATTGAAAATAATGGACTATAAGTAAACTTTCATAACCCCTCCTCACCCTCAGCTCCTAAGACATATCTAATGTCTCTTGCTCCTGATCACCAGTTCTCAACGGCATCCCTGAATAAGCAGAGCAGGATGGAGTCCTGGACAACCCTCTCAGAAAGCCATGACTCTGGGACCCAAGAAAGCCCACCTGAAAGAGAGCAGTAGTCTTGCCCATCACAGACACCCACCACACTTCCATCCCACCCCCATCCCCAGCTTGGTTCTTCACCCCTGGAGGTCCTGAGAGGCAGAAAATGCACTGGACTCTCAGAGCATCCAGAGCAGACTACTTGAGCAGGGCCTTGAACAGAAGTGCAAAGCAGCCTGGCTTCCTGTGGAGAAGCAACTGAACTCAGGGAATCGGTTTCAACTCCTCACAAAAGCAAAGAATCTCAAGGACCCACACAGACTATGAAAGCAGAGTGGAGTGGGGACAGCCTCTGGGACTTGGAGGAAACAGATGGATCTCATATCACCTTAAGAGGATCATACATCCCTCTATCATCAGGAGGGATTGAGAAACAAAGTGATACCTGAGAAGAGGAAAGAAGGACAAATGGTAGATTAGAGATAGACAGATGGTAGGTAGGTAGGTAGATAGATAGATAGATAGATAGATAGATAGATAGATAGATAGATAGATAGATAGACAGATAGATGAATAGATAGATAGATAGACAGACAGACAGACAGACAGACAGACAGACAGACAGATAGATAGATAGATAGATAGATAGATAGATAGATAGATAGATAGATGAGTAGATAGATAGAGTTATACAAACAGTGACCATGTAGTCAAGATACATAAGTAGATGATGGACAGATAGACAGGTAAATAGACAGTAGATGGATGCTATAGATAGATGATAAAGATAAATGTGGATCTCTCTCTTTCTCTCTCTCTCTCTCTCTCTCTCTCTCTCTCTCTCTCTCTCTCTCTCTCACACACACACACACACACACACACACACACACACACACACACACACACACAAACTACACCCTGGAGTGTTATAAAAATGTTCCCCAAACACCAGTAAATTTCTGAGTACTGACAATTTGGGTGATCTTTAATGCTTCTTGTTCCAAGAGGATTCTAATGCTGCCTCTTGCCTTTTCATAAAGAAGAAGTCACTAAAACTTTTCTTTTTCGGCCGGGGTAGTCAGGTCATACCTACACCAAAAGTTTCCCAACTACAATGGCGTCTAACAGCCAAGGTGTATTTCCTCTCCGAGCACTGGTGGAGAGGAAGTTCTACCCCTGGAGGTCTGAGGCTCTGGCCCTACACAGCCAGGAGACTGTCTGGCTCTCTGCTGTTCACAGAAGCAGATGGAACAACTTACATAGATGTCCACCAGTAAAAACATGCCAGGCAAGGAAGCCATGCCTGGTGGATTCCATCCTGGCTCATTCTCAGACCAGTCTCACAAACCCACCCAACCCTTGGTGAGGCATGTCGGAAAGTATAGTTACACTATATGCAGGGACATTGGATGGCTGGAAATATTTATCACTCCACAGTCATGCCTGCTACACACACTAAATCTCAAGGCTACCAGTAACATGTCTCTTTGTGTTTAGGTGTGTGTGTATGTGCGTGCATACACATGTGTGTGCATAGTAAGAGCTATCTCTCTTAGGGGCCTGAGTCCTCTATACATGCTTTAAAATATTTAAAAAAATCAGTGATCACAAGACATGAATGATTTTGCAGGCTTGAGTAGAGTCAAAAGTCTCCCTTGAGAGCTCATGTGAGCATGCTCACGTCCCGAGCAAGGGGCTGGTGTGGGTGAAATACCCATCAGTCAAGCAGAGAGCCTTTCTGTGGCCTGTTCTCAACTCACGGCGGCTGTCCAAGGTCCTGGAGGCAAAGCCTACTTCCTAGAAACATGGCCTCACGCATCCTTCATTAGGAATGGCGCTACTCCCATGAAGACGAATGTTCAGAAGGACATGGTAGCAGGGCTATCAGACGGTGGAAGACTGGAGCAGGTTGCTTTGGGTTCACAGGGAGGAGGTCTTCCTCAAGTGCCCCAGGGTGGCACCAGAGTGAACCATTTGTGAGTTCTCTTCAGCATCTATACCTTTCCCTGGGAGCGGGCCCCAAAAGCTGGCTACAGATCTCCTAGGTCTGGCGAAAGGATAACCAGGTAGCTGAGGCTAAACCTGTTACCAAGTGGGGGCTGGAGAGATGGCTCAGCGGTTAAGAGTACTGACTGCTCTTCCAAAGGTCCTGAGTTCAAATCCCAGCAACCACATGGTGGCTCACAACCATCTGTAATAGAATCTGATGCCCTCTTCTGGTGTGTCTGAAGACAGCTACAGTGTACTCATATAAATATAATAAATAAGTCTTTAAAAAAAAAAAACAAAAAAACAAAAAAAAACCTGTTACCAAGTGATAGCCCACAACAGGCTGTGGCCTTCTCCTGTGACCTCAGCTCTCCCTGGACCCTCTGATGAGAGTCCAGACACATGTGGGAAGCTGTGGATTTGAAGAGGCCACGCTAACCAGCCACACTCCAGGGGCTGCCCTTCCAACTTTCCCCTTGTCGAGCCCCTGTCAGGCGGCATTCCATCATACAGAGTAGTGGGTGCAATAAAGCCCTCGGTGCATGGCACCGGAGCTGCTTATGGCTTCTTTGTGACCTCATCAGCAGGAATTGGACAATTACAAAGGACCCTCCCATCGTTAAAAGCAGTGATTTACCGATGGACCTCTTCAGCTTCTGCCTGCCTTTGAATGTCTTTACACAGGCCTGCTGCGTGATAATTAAATCCCTACATAGCTGTCAAGCCAATCGCTTTACCCACCCAATCTGTAACAGCACATTTTATTGTCCCTTTTTTTATTTTTTAATTAAGATTGAAATGGTTGTATTCTGTCAGAGACAGAAGTGAAATGAAGCAGGCTGTGTCTCGAGTCAATCATGGGGCTCCAGATCAAGGGCCCTAAGGGGAACACGGTTTTCAGTGCAGCCACCTCTTACTCAATAGGTATTGTGCTGGCTGATTTGGTGTGTCAACTTGACACAAGCTGGAGTCATCACAGAGAAAGGAGCCTCCCTTGAGGAAATGCCTCCATGACATCCAGTTGTAAGGCATTTTCTCAATTAGTGATCAAAAGTGGGAGGGCCCATTGTGGGTGGTGCCATCCCTGGGCTGGTAGTCCTGGGTTCTATAAGAAAGCAAGCTGAGCAAGCCAGGGGAAGCAAGCCAGTAAGAAACATCCTTCCATGGCCTCTGCATCAGCTCCTGCTTCCCGACCTGCTTGAGTTCCAGTCCTGACTTCCTTTAGTGATGAACAGCAGCGTGGAAGTGTAAGCTGAATAAACCCTTTCCTCCCCAACTTGCTTCTTGGTCATGATGTTTGTACAGGAATAGAAACCCTGACTAAGACAGGTATGTATTGAGTACCCACTATGTGCCACAGTCTCTGGGGATTCAGTGATGAGGTCGATAGAGCATGTCACAGGGGTGGGAAGTTAGCTCTGTTGATAAAGTGGTAAGCTTCTAAGCTTGAGGACCTGGGTCTGGTCTCCAGAGTCTATGTGAAGAACAGCCAGGCATGGCACTATGCTGCTATCACCCCAGCCCTGAGGAGGCAGAGACACGTGGGTCTCTGAAGGTCAGTGGCCAAGCAGCCTAGATAACTTGGTGAGCTTCAGGACTGTGGTGGTTTGAATATGCTTGGCCCAGGGAGTGGCACTATTAGGAGGTGTGGCCTTGTTGGAGTAGATGTGGCCTAGTTGGAGTGGGTGTGGCTCTGTTGGAATAGGTGTGTCACTATGGGTGTGAGCTTTAAGACCCTCCTCCTAGCTGCCTGGAAGCCAGTTTCTGCTAGCAGCCTTCAGATGAAGATGTAGACCTCTCAGCTCCTCCTGCACCATGCCTGCCTGGATGCTGCCATGCTCCCACCTTGATGATAATGGACTGAACCTCTGAACATGTAAGCCAGCCCCAATTAAATGTTGTCCTTATAAGAGTTGCCTTGGTCATGGTGTCTGTTCACAGCTATGAAACCCTAATACAAGGCCAATAAGAGAACCTGTCTCAAAAACAAAAGGGTCGACTGCATCTGAGGAACAGCAGTCAAGGTTGACCTCTGTGTCCCCAGACACCACTGCCCATCCTCGGGTCCATGCCATGGTGGGGCTTCATGTTTGCCATGGTGGGTCTTCATGTTTGCCATGGTGGGGCTTCATGTTTGCCATGGTGGGGCTTCATGCTCACCCCCTGGTCACTCCCAGTTCCCTGACTTCTGCCCTTCTCACTCTCCAATCTCCTCAGCACTTTGTGTTCCCCATTTTCTGCTCGCATAGCCTCCTTAAGTCATTCTGGGCTGTCAGGGCCTTAGGATGTATCACAGGAAGATTATCAGATTTATGCCATAGGCCCATGAGTTTAAATGTGTAGACTCCAGCTGAGCACAGGCTTTGAACTGGGGTCTGCCTTAAATCCCTGTAGGCAAGGTTTCTCGGTCAAGTCTCACTTCTTGCCTTGCCTGTTTCCTGGCTGCCAATCCAGTGTGGCCAGCTGTCTCATGCTCTTGACACTGTGCCTTCTCCACTGTGGTGGACTGTATCCCCTGAACAGAGCTAGAAACACAGTCTTCCTCCATAATGCCGCTTCTGTCAGACATTAGATTATAGCACCAAGGAACATAAGGAACACAGAATCCAATCGGCTTCCTCCTGGGCAGTCCACGGGTTCAGGTTCTCATGGAGGAAGTCACCACAGGGACGCTTCGCTGTCAGACCAGGGATGAGGTACCAAAACACTATGGCCCTGGCACCTTTCTCCTCCCTGCCTGTCGCTGTCAGTCCTGATATCATCACTAATCTGGTTACAGCAAATGACAGCTCTCAAGTAACAGGCAATGTAAACAAGACTGCCATGTACATGTGTGTGTGACCAAACACTGTGTTTTCCAGGAACCATGAGGTTTCCCAAGACATGGGACTGACTTTCGATGTTAATATGGCTTAAGCATGTTCACTTCAGACATGCACATACCTGTGTGTATGTGTCTGCATGTGTATACCTGTGTGCACTCATGGACATGTGTGTGTCTCTGCACGCACATAGACAAGTGTGTATTACATACTCCTTTGTATATATGTCAATGGATATGTACCTGTGTGTGCCTGTGTATGTGTATACCCATGTGAGTGTATACTGGTGTGTGTGTGTGTGTGTGTGTGTGTGTGTGTGTGTGTGCATGCCAGTGTATGTATGTAGGGATATATGATTACTAGTATATTTGTGTGTGTGTGTGTGTGTGTGTGTGTGTGTACCTGAATGCCTTTAGGTAAGTTGGTGACACCCTCTGGCCTACTTCCAGTGCTTCTGGACAGCCCATTGACGCCATCTGGACTATGTAGCTCCTGGTTCCTTTGCTCTTGTTGAGGAGAGATAAGACCACACATGGTCCACAATGTAACAGTACTGAAGATTACCCACAAGTCTCTGCAGTGAAACCCCTAAAGACTGCAAAGAATGGGATGCTCAGCAGAACACCCCCAGATTGTTCTTAGCCCAAACTAAAGCAGGAAGGGACATGCATATTTTGTTTGGTTTTTGCATTTGAAGCTCAGCCTAAGGCCCACGTCCTCCTGCTGGGAGGCAGTGGGGAAGGTTCCTATGATCCTATTCTCATTTCCTCCAGGGCCATGTTCGGCTCCATATGCAGGCATCTTAAAGGAGTCTGTGAGTATCTCTTCAAAGCAAAGACACCTTCCTGCCTGCAGTCTTTCATTCTGAAGCAGAGCTTCCCCAAACTGCAACATGTTCTCATGCCCACAGTGAACCAGCACCAGGCAGAGGTGGGAAGCCCTTGCTTGCTATGCATGCTGGGAGTTGAGATGAGTGAAGAGATGCCATGTAAAGGAGACCAGCAAAGCTGAGCCAAAGCTACTGAATGGCATGTCGCTGCTCCTGTCCACCTTCAGATGGCTGATAGCACAAGGCAAAGTTTTGTTGATGGCAGAGAGGAAGGACATGAGATGGAGACGGGAACAGTGGCACAAACACAGAGACAGACATGAGGTTCTTCAAGAAAATCAAAATGGTTGAGCAACATGGCCACCTGTGGAGCCAAAGGACTTAAAGCCAGCGTGTTGCCTTTAATCCCAGTGCTTAGGAGGCAGAGGCAGGCAGATTTCTGAGTTCGAGGCCAGCCTGGTCTACAAAGTGAGTTCCAGGGCAGCCAGGGCTACACAGAGAAACCCTGTCTCGGAAAAAAAAAAAAAAAGAAAGAAAAAGAAAAGAGAGAGAGACTCCTAATTCCCGTGTGCACTGCAGAACTGCTCACAACAGCCAAGTCACAGGATCCACCTAAGTGTCCGTGTGCAGATGAATGTACAAAAGACAAGGGACTGTGTATACAGTGGTCACCGCGCACATGTTCAAGAGATGGAAATAAAGTCATTTATGATAACCTACACCCTCATTTATGAAACTAATCAACATCATGCTAAGTAATGAAATCCAGGTCCTGGAAGGTGTGTTCTTACATGTGTAATCTACTACAGTGGTCACAGCGAGGCAGAGAGCAGAGTGCTCGCTGCCAGAGGCTCGGGAGGCAGAGAGAAGGAAAGAAACTGACAGAGGGCTTGCTAGCTGGTCATGAGGTAGACAAGCTAAAGGGAAATACGTGGTTAGTGCCGAGGGTACAGGGAAGCCCCACAGTTTTTAAACTGGACAGGAACTTGAGCTTGGTCACAGCTATTATCAATGATGGGTTTGGGGAAACCTACTTGGGCGGGTCTGATGCCATTGTAACCATAGAAACTTCCTGGAGAGAAGCTGAGTCTCATCCCCTAGCCCTCTGTCAGGCTGTCTCTCTGAAATCTATCTCTCTGGACAACCAAGCCCTTCTCAGTGTGTTTCTATCCTCAAAGTCTTCAAAGGCCACACTTCTGTCTTAGATTTTCCTTCACGGCTCGTACCCTTCGGCACGCTGAGCCTTTGATGTGAGAAACCAATGCTTAACTTTTAAATTTTGTCTCCAGAAAGTAGTGCAAAGAGAATCAGAAAGGTTAAAATAATACTTCTCATGAGCATGCGGTAGCAAATTTCATGCCCAAGAATGGAAAATTACATAAAAAATTAACATCACCTCGTGCTCTTAACTCTTTTTTTTTTTTTCCTCCTTTTTTATTTTTGATACTTTATATACATTTCCAATGTTTCCCCTTTTCTGAGTCTCCTCTTTGTATACCCCCCATCCCCTCCCCAACCCGCCTCTAGGAGGGAATTCCACCTCCCACCCACCC
>CM052701.1:3041317-3063178 GCA_028551405.1 Uromys caudimaculatus
GACCTTCCCACACCCACCATGACCTTCCCACACCCACCATGACCTTCCCACACCCACCATGACCTTCCCACACCCACCATGACCTTCCCACACCCACCATGACCTTCCCACACCCACCATGACCTTCCCACATCCACCATGACCTTCTCACACCCACCATGACCTTCTCACACCCACCATGACCTTCCCACACCCACCATGACCTTCTCCCACCCATGACCTTCTCACACCCCACCATGACCTTCTCACACCCACCATGACCTCCCACACTCCACCACTATAAACTCCCCATGCTTTGGCTTCCATTGTGGACCTGAAATCATGAGCTGGGTATCAGGTAGACCTGTGATCATAGCCAGCACCCTGTACCCTTTAATGCAGAGCTTCCAGATGAGCATAGAACATCTTGCTTTCTACTCTAAAAATTCAGATTATCTGTGTGATTCAGGGTGCCATGGAAGAGGGAACGGCAGTAGGGGGGAACTCTTGGGAGCATTTTACAGTTACTGTGCCAAAGATGCAGAGACGGTGACAAGGGGAGCGGCCCCGCAGAGCCTCCTGCACCACCATCTCCCAGAAAGGATCAGCCACCAAGAATAGGCCTTAGACTTAAGGAAGCTAGGGAGGGGTTGGAGACTAAGGAGACTTCCTCAGAAGAAAGGGATACAAGATGGAGCACTAGCTGGCTCAGTGGAATGGTAGAGAGCCACCCACCACAGAAGCCTGTCAGGTGGGAATATGAACTGACACTCTGTGAGACTCAGGTGAAAGAAGGCAGATTTCCTACACAGGTCAGATGAGAAAGCAACAGAGACTCTGTGTGGAAGGGGATCTCCATCTCGATGGAGCCCACCACAGGCTACAGGCACCCCACTCAGCCTTCAGGACTCCTCACAAACCACTAGAGAGAAGGATGGAGTCTGTGCATGAGGGTAGAGCAGGTTTTAACGCTGTGTGTTGGGCACATGTCATGATGATACAGAGACTTGAATGTGACAGTGGGCATCCCTCGTGGGTGAAACACAAACCTGTATCTCCATGGGACAGCTTAGACAATCCCCCACCTGGCAAACAGGGACCTTGACACCTGGGGCATTAATAAACGTGTCCAAGTAGCATGGAGACCAGCAGTGGCTGCCGTGCTCCCAAGTTTAGATTCTAAAGAGCTCACTGTAGAATTCCCCCTCCCTGTGTTTTCCCTAATAAAGCCTGCGGGCTCAGCCCTGGGTTCAGGGTGGGACTGGATCTCAGTCTCTGAGTAACTGGTTCCCTTCGGGTGTGTCATTAATCTTGTCTGGTGGGCAGGCTTGTCTCCATTTTCAGATGTTGAATAAATAAATACACACAGAAGCCCGATAAAGACATCATCTGCAAGCTTCGAAGTGGCTCTGAAATGATTCTCGAGCCCGGAGATGGTAGGAAACACCAAGGAAGTCAGCAGAAAGCTCCAGGCTGGAGCCTTTGATCTCTGCAGGGCTCAGATCATGCCCCCCAACCCCCATGCCTAGGTCTAACCAGCACCGGAAGGATTAACACAGAGCTCAGAGCTCCCACCCGCACCATTCCCAGTGAATGCATTTAAGGCTGCCTGCACCACACAGGGCAGTGAACTACACCGAGGCTCATTACATTTCCCCCTCACTATAGAGGGAATAGTTAATATCTTATTTTTTTTCAGCATGGGGTACTTCGTCTCTTGAATAATAATTTACCAGGAAAATAAGGGCAGAGCTGGAAAAGAATCTGTTGAGTTTTCATGTTTTACTTTTAATAGATTTTCTTAAGGCAGAAACAAATCCAAAAACTTGACCTCCATCAGTCTAGCTTCTTGGGTCAGAAGGCCTCAGTTTCAGCCATTGGCCAGACACAACCCCAGTTTAACATCCCTAAGTAAGAATTGCTGTCTTGGGGTTTGCAGCCCCATGTTCCTGTTGCTAGGATGCACTACACAGGTCTCTGCGTCGATATGGGGCAGGAGTATAGGGAATAGGGCTCAGGGCCCAGGAGACTAATAAAGCACACTGCCCTCCTCCAGCACAGCCCAACAGGGTGGGAGGAGACATCCTGAGGGCTCCAGAAGATGGTGGGAGGGGATCTCAGCAAGCTTCACTGCTGCATGCCCCACCCTTTGCAACCTGAGCCTCTTCGCTTTGCTTTCACCTTCCTGTAAACAAACACAAGCAAAGACTCTGGAGCACCAGCCTCCCATCCAGACCCAGGGGCTGCTGAAGATTCAAGGCCAGCCAGATCCCCAGGGTTGCTTGAGTTCTCTGCTGGAGATTGTTTACTTGTTCCATAGAACCCTTAACCTGGGCTTCCAGAGAGCCGCCTCACCGCTTGCCCCTAAGTATATGAGCTCTCTCTGTTTCGAGCGTCATCCCTCCTCACCTGGCCTCCTGTGCCAGGTGGCCCCCACACGTGCACCTTTTGCAGGCTATTTGATCACACTGAACATGGACATTGTATTGGTTCCTGGAAAAACCTGTTTCTAGATGTAGTGTGGCTCACCCTTAGCACAAACCTTCAATGCCAAACTATGATGTCTAGCTGAGATTTGACAGGATAGGATAAGCCCAACTCTCATGAGAGAAAAGAGGCTACTTAAGAGCTTAAGAGAGAGAAACACACACACACACACACACAGAGAGAGAGAGAGAGAGAGAGAGAGAGAGAGAGAGAGAGAGAGAGAGAGACTTTTACTAGGACAGTTATAGAGAGGTTGCAGAGAGAGAAAGAGAACAAGCTAGACACAAGTGAAGACAGAATGAACCAGAGAATGAGAAGGAGCCAGAATATTAGAACATATTGTCAGAGTTAGAATGAAGCCAGGGAAAGCAATTCAGTCAAAGGCTGAGAGAGAAACCATATTGAATCAGTCATCTTGGAGAGGAGCTTAACCCAGAACAGTTGAGTTGAACCAGCCAGCAAAAGTTCAGAAAGAACAAGAAAGGGAGAGCATTAAGTCTCAGAAGCTGAAATATTCTAGGCCTAGATAAGATTGTACACAGGGTAGACGTTTCCAAGTCGAAGCCTAGGTTAGCAGACTCAGGCAGTGTGATGGTTTATATATGCTTGGGCCAAGGAGTGGCACTATTAGGAGGCGTGGCCTTGTTGGAGTAGGTGTGTCACTGTGGGTGTGGGCTTTAATACCTTAGTCCCAGCTGCCTGGAAGCCAGCATTCTGCTAGCAGCCTTCAGATGAAGATGTAGAAACTCTCAGTTCCTCCTGCGCCATGCCTGCCTGGATGCTGCCATGTTCTCACCTTGATGATAATGGACTGAACCTCTGAACCTGTAAGCCAGCCCCAATGAAATGTTATCCTTATAAGAGTTACCTTGACCATGGTGTTTATTCGCAGCAGTAAAACCCTAAGATACTTGGTTACACATTGGTTAGCTTTCTACTGAACTCAGGAGACAATGAGAACTTTCCCTGACCAGTGGTGCTGCATGCCTGGGCTCACCGCCCACTGTGTTTCCCCTCTGATCTCTCTGTGTCTACACTGGCCTCTACTCTTCCTGTGCAGCTTGGCTGTATTCTCCTCATCTCAGGACCTTTACACACGTCCCCCTTGCCTGCTGAGATGTCATCAGCTGTGGGAAATCTTCCTTGTCATGCTTTCTGAGTAGATGAGCAGACAGAGCTACATGCATGCTCACATCTCTCAACTACAGAAACACACATATGCGCACACACACATATACACAAACACACATGCACACCCACACAAACACACAGACACACACTAGCACACACACACACAAACACACACACACACACACACATGAACACACATAAACACACAGAAATGGAGGGCTTCCTGGTGTTGTCTTCCTCGTCTGTTCTCTACCTATGCTCTTGTGAACAACTCCAATAAATCCATTGGCTCAGCAATCTCAACTTTGGAGGGACTTAGGTGGGATTTTCTTCTTTGGTCTGCTTCAGTGCCCCACTGGGGCTAACAGACATTTGTTCATGTCTCCCCAGAAAAGGCCATAGTACAGATATCAAGACCTGTCTGCCCCTTCTCAAAATCACATTAAAAACTCTGGGAATCAGATTCTACCTCCTATTCCTGGCCCATGGCCGCTCTGCATCATTACCTATGTAGGCAGAATATTCTCGTCCAGCTAATCTGCCTGCTGCTTTCACAACCCTCTGGATGATCAGCTGTGAGTCCTCTGGACCAGGCCCCTGCCTCCTGGCTGGTGCACTGCAGGGAAGACAGCTGGAATGGTATATCCCAGGGAGCACTTCAGGCCTGTAAGCTCACGTGTCCTAGGGAGCCTGCAAGCCAGGAGACAACAGCTGTCCAGGAGAGTTGCACTGAGATGGGGCTGCTGGCTACTCATCACCATGTGATGCCTGCTGGATCCATACCCATTGCCTGTGTGGATCTCCACGGGTTGCCGGAATGACAGCCCACAGTCCCAGCAATTGTAAACATTTCTTGATAAAAGAGACAATGGGGCTAAGCAGAGGCAAACCAGAAATATACAAAGAAAGAAAGAGAAGAAAGTTCTCTGAAATCATGACACATTTGTAACAATAACAGATAATGGCTCAGCAGTATCTTCAGCTCCAAAGCTACCAATTAAAGCTCTGTTGGGCCAAACGCCCCCTACAGTTAGGGATGCCTGCAGAACTCAGAGCAGCTACCCTCTGCTGTGCTGATCCCCCACCTCTGTGATTACAGAAGCCTCTGCAAAGACTGCTGGGGGCGGCAGAGACCTCACAAGCTATTAAAAACATCTTCTGATTTATTTATTTTTCTTAAATGAGAAAAGGAGAGAACACGACCCAGGAGGAACTGATTACAATGTAACTCCTGATGTGGGTGGAAGAGGAGGGGGGCGGGGGGGGGTGGTGTTTGTCAAACCAACAGCCCCATGTCAGGTGTGAGTCTCTGTGGTCTGGGATAACTCCCAAGCCTTTCAGGAACTCCTTTGACAGGCAGTAAGTAGTCTGATGCTTCTCAGCAGGTACAAAATGTCACAGGAAGCATTTCAGTTTCCATTTCCCTCTGTGTTCTCTGGACACGAAGTAGCCCACGCTTCATCATATTTGAATACATGATGGGTGGGAATGGAGCCATGATTCCATTTTTGAGGACTCAGCACTTTCAAGATTCATCCCTGGGGAATGACTGCTTTTATTTCCCGAAAACAAAACAATCTATACAGATGCCTCTCCGCTTTGCAAAGTGAGGAGCCCACATGCTGCTCCGGAAGGTGGAAGCTCTAAAATAGGAGGGGTGTCACTGCTGGCTTCTCACACGGGCTGGGGACTGAACACAGGTGCCCGTGCTTGTGTGTTAAGTGCTTATCTGTGCTGTTTCTCCCAACCCTAGAAATCTTTATCTTCTGTTCTGTGTTGCTGTGAACAGAAAAATGCTTATTCAAATAATGCATTTTTTAAATGGGAGAGAAAAGAGAGATGGGGAGAGATGTCCGACTGACAGGCAGCCAGCCAGTCACTTTCCGTGGATGTTGATGCAAAACGCTGATGGTCTGGGGAAGAGCCATCCACATGTAAGAAAAACATGTCCCAGATATCAGCAGACATGACACTCACATGCCACCCTCTCTTCCTTCATTCTCCCAGACCTCTTTGCACACTAGGCTTGGCCAATCAGAATGCTTTATCCCTCTGGCTGCCTTCATGACTGAATCTGGCCAATGAGAACCTTCTCTGAGATTTTTTTAAGCATCCTCTGTGGGATAGATGTCTTCGATGGAGGGACAGCCGCTTAGAGTAGCCAATGGCCAGCTTTGGCCTCCAACCAAGAATAACCAACGGAGGGTAAGCTCCCCTTCCTGCGAGGCTTCTCTGTTCAGTTGCTGGAGGCTGGCTTTGTCTTTCCTGTGAGCCCCCGTTTCTCTTGGATGGCCCCTCCATACAGGCAGAATGCCACAGAGCCGTCTCTTCTCCTACAAAGGCATCCCTGGGGTCTCAATCCGCTTCTTGTAGTCATCTCTTCTTTATAAGTCATGATCAAGTTCCTGCTGAACACAGGTATATACCCAGTGAGGGGCAGATGTCTGTAAGCAAGCAGATCAGTCATCCATCACTTGGACCAAAGAACAGAGGAGTTAGCAGACATTTCTGTTGACCTTTCAGGAAGCAGGAGATGGCAAACCTGGTCTTCCTCATCATGGCTGAAGGCTGGGAGAAAGATGTTCACAAACCATGGATGGAGACACTCAAAACCAGGAGTTGTGAGGGCCCTCCATCTTGTTATATAGTTTCTTTCTCTAAGACCTTCTGTCCAGTAACTGAAAACTGACAAAAACACTTGTCACTATGAACATGTCCAGAGTCTGTGTGGCAGATGTGAAGAACATCAAACCTTGACCAGCTCCTTATGCTGCTCTGTGACCTAGGGGGGTTTCTCAGCTCCTTGCGCCTCCTTCCCCATCTGCTGAGTGAGGAAGACATAGAGGTCTCACCTAGAAAGAGCTGAGCACAGTACCTGGGCAGGGCAGGCCTTCGCTCTGTGGGACTCTGTTCTGTCCGTTTATCTCCATAGTCTCATTTGTCCTTGCAGACCACCCGACAGCCTTGCTGCCATCTGAACCTGGTGGAGCTGCCATCTGAACACGGTGGAGGAGGTGAATTCACTCTGGTTAGACTTCTGGCGGCACAGGCAGAGAGTCCTGCTCTTGCTCCCTAGACCTAGGGCATCATGTTCAAGGGTAGCTTACAAAGAGAAAGAAAATAGCACTCAAGAGACCCAGATGTCAGGGAGCCCATGTCAGCATCCCTGGACTGTCCGATGTGCTAAAGTACGATTATACCTTGTTTTTCAAAACTCATGGATTTTGTGTAGGGAATCTGGCCTTGTAGAAACCCTGCAGCCTCTTCAAGGAGGGGAAGGGTGACAGACTGACAGACAGACAGACAATGTTCGTTTCATTCCGCACTGGCCTCATCACTACCCTCCTCCTGCATCACAATTGAGAATCCAAGGTAACCCATCAAAAAGTGGCTCAGCCTAGGCTGGTCCCTGCAGCACTGGCCCTTGCTCTCTTTGGGACCTTCACAGTCACACCTCCTTGTGTCTTTCCCTCAGCCAGCACTTGGCACGGGGCCACATGTTAGTTCAGTGTGATGAAACTCTTGATACACAGAAGGGTTTCTTTTGTTCAGAGGTTAGTCCACAGTGTCTGGAGGATGTGGTGTGATAGCTGGACTCCTTCCTTCCCCTGCCCAGGCCTCTGGCCTAAGGTTTGGGCTGTTGACACTTGGGGTGAGAATCCTCCCCTCTGCACACCACCCCCGGTAGCAACCTCACAGTCATACAAGGGAGGGTACTCTCCACCCCTGGGGCTGTCTCTATCTAAGCAAGGTGGCAACTGGAGATTAACCATCTTCTCACTGCATCCATCATGTTGGTTTTGGGGGCATGGGGGTGAAAGTTCTGTCAGTTTAAGCTCAGCAAAACCTACCCAATGCCTGATTCCATTCCAGGGAAGGGAAGGGCCTGAGATAACAGCAGAGAATGTTCCCTAAGAGATGAGCAAACCAGTTAAATTCAGTTCTGCTTCTGCTCTTTCCTAGGGGTGTTTGCACGTAGGAATCAGCAGCTGAGATGCTTTTTGAGTTTCCTGAAGCCCGAGGCTTCAGGATTTAAACTTGGAGGCCTCTCAGCGAGATATTCCTCTTCTATCCAACATAAACTCCTCTGCGGGCTCTCAGGAGCCACTGTGCTGGCTGGCTCACTCTTGAGTTGATTTAAAGACATTAGTAATAAGGTTATAAAAACCATAATTCTGATCTTTTGACTAAGAAAAGCATAGACTGCCCATAACTCTTCAGTTTCCCTCAGAAGACCTCAGTAGGACATTGCTGGCATAATTTGTCTTCCCCTGGTGCTAGGGAGCAGATCCAGGCAGGCTGCAATCACAAATCATGATGTGTCTCTCACACACACACACACACACACACACACACACGCACACACACACACACACACACACACGCATGCCTACATGTATATAAAGAGAAGATCCAGAGCCATACACTCCTAGTGGTATTTGAAGTAGAAACTTAAGGATCCTTTGGAAAATCAGTCGGATGGTGTTTCGCTGGGGCAGACTCGTGAAGAAATGTTTACCTGAAGCGGACACAGCTGAACAACTAAGGTAGACTCCTGAAGGAACGTGTAGCTGAGGCAGACACAGGTGAAAGGATGTGCTGCTAAAGCAAGCACGGGAAAGGACACATGACAAAGGATTCTTTGCTAAGAACACGGGTGTGTTAGTCCACCTTATATGCTTAGTTGAGCTGCATTTGTAGAGAGGCCATAGAGAGAAATGCACCAAAAACTTCTGGTGGTGTGCTACAGTTTGTTGCTGCTTCCACGGACTTGAATTGATTGACAGGGCGATGCCAGCTGAGCCAAGACACAAGCTGAGGCAAGACATGTGGAGAACATGTGATGTTTGGAGGGTTTAAATAGGACATGATGGACAGTGACTGAGGCTGAGCTTGGCTTGCTTATAGAGCTAGCCGTGTAGTGCTTGTGGGTCTTGAGTCTTTGCTGATCTTTGCTTTGCTGAGAGAGGCACAGCCAAGACCTTCTCCAGGCATCCCTCCTGGTCCCTCCTGCTAATCTGAGGAGAGGCTGAGGCCCGGCTGTTCCTGCTAGGTTGTGTCACCTCTGCTACTGACTCGATATTTCTGTGAGGTGTTTGCGGGTGAACTGAGCTGCCACTGCTGACCTGTGAACTGGACGTCCGACTTCAGACAGGAGCTGCTCCAAAGAACCATTTCTAAGCAAGTCTGCTTTCCCGTATCCTTTCTTTCCCACTACCTCTGGTGGGTGGTAGGCTAGAAGGGAGGATAAAGCGTTTAAGAACTATCATTAAAATGGCATTTAAATAAATGAAAGTTACAGGTTTAGGTTGGAGGGAGGAGTGGTCACAGGTATGGGGCAGGATAGGTCATACTATAACTCTGATCCACTGGGCTTACATCATAACATAGCCATGATCCAGAGGGGCGTATGTCAGTAGGAAAATTGCCACTGGTTTAGTAAGGGTTCACTGGAGAAACAGAACCAAGGGGATGAATATATAATACATTTGTGCATTTATTTAGTGAGCTTTAAAATAGCTTTAAAATAATAGCAATGGCCAATCACATCTGAGAAGTGTGGAACCCAGCACTTCGCCCTTGAGTCCGGATGTCTCAACAGTAGGAGCAGTCCTATTACTTGTCGCTCACTGGGGGCCACCAGTAGTCACTTAGTCTATAAGGTAGGGTTCATCAGTAGTCATGATCTGGCACTTAGGGCCCAGGAAGTTCCCATACAGCCTCTGCTCCCTGTTCACAATGAAAGCTTAGAATGGCTTGTGCAACGGTCAGTGGAAGGCTCAGCAGTAACAGCAACAGGGGAATCAACCCAACCGCCAGAGGCAGGCCAAAAGAATAAAGGCAAGATAAGCTTCCCTCAGAAATGCCCCTTTGAAGGTGCCATGCACAGTGGAGTGCATATTCCCACATCAACACAGTCAGGACAATTCTTCAGTTGAGGCTCCCTATTCAGGTGGTTCTATTTTGTGGCAAGTTGATATTAAAACCAAGCCATATATAGTTAGTTCTGGGCCAGAATCCAAAGTCAATGTCTGTGCCTTCTGGGAGTTCCATGGGAAACCCATACCAGGCTCTGTCTCATGAGACGGTGGCCTTGGTGCTCCTGGGCTTGTGAAAGTGTCAGGCCAGGTTCTCCCCTCAGTCTTCCTGTAGCCCCTTCCCTCCACACCTCCTACCAGTCTGCTCTCCTTCCTTTATACCATGGTGAGGAAGGGATGATTCCACATTATAGTTTAAAGGGTTACAGAAGCAGGGGTGGCTGCTTGCATTGCACCCACAAGCAGGAAGCAGATCCCGAACAAGCAGCAGAGCCAGGCTACAAAACTCGACTCCCCCCATGCCACCCCCAGTGACCCATTTCCTCCAGCAAGGCCCCACCTTCCTTCTAAAGGCTCCACAGCTCCCACAATGCACTACAACACCCTCTAAGTCCACAGTGAGTGACATCATCTCAAGACCCTGGATCACATCTGCCAAGCCTGTATTTTCAAAGGGCATGACAGTTCTCTGGGACTTGGACATATTTGGGGAAACACAGCTAACAACTAAAGGGATCTACTAACTCAGAGCTGATGTCACAAGTGTCAGAGTCCGAGCACTCTGGTATCCTCAGAGGGGAAGGAGTGTGGACACAGTGGGTGACGCAAAAGAACAGGCCACCAGGCTGGATGGGAGGCCCAGACAAATCCTTGTGCCCGCTGTTTTCTAGGGATGGCACTGCGGGTTATCACCAGTCTCTTGGGCGGCCTTGCTTAACTACTAAGAGAAGGGAGAGCCAGCTTTATTGTTAGATAGACCCAGTTTGGTGCCCATGGGAGAACAGGTTTTATGCCTGCTCAGGCCTCCTCTCATTTGTCTGGTGGTAAGGAAGGCAGAGGAAGAGGTCATCTCTCCAACTGTTCTGTTTATGAGCCCATGAGGGCTTTGATTTTGTTTCTGATCTGGGTTAATCATTTATTCATGAGCCTTTGAAAATTAGACACCAGCTAATTGAAAGCTCATCAGAAGAATGGGTTCCACGGTCCTCATTAATTTCCACAAGAGTG
Source organism: Uromys caudimaculatus (assembly GCA_028551405.1). Classification (NCBI taxonomy): domain Eukaryota; kingdom Metazoa; phylum Chordata; class Mammalia; order Rodentia; family Muridae; genus Uromys; species Uromys caudimaculatus. The sequence continues at coordinate 3,051,961 of CM052701.1, forward strand.
ATTATAGTCAGGAGGACAGATTACATCAGCCCCCAGGAAGTGGGCTAAGCCACCACGAACCTGGGTCCTCTCGATCAGTATACCCCTCTCTTTAAGGATTTCCTTCCTAAAAGCAGCACCCTTTGCAGGCCTCCCTCCTACTGATAAGAGGCAATGTCAAAGTAGTTGACAACAGACACTCAGAATGGACTTCGTTGCCAGACCCATGTGTGGCCCATGATGACAGCTGACGTTCGGAGGAAGAACACACGTGGTTTCTAGCACAGAGATATCCTGAAAATTGCATGAATATAACTAGATTTTAAATTTTTACTATTGACCCAAATCTCAAATTGGCTGGAAATCTTGTGTTTTTCTTTGGCAGCCCTAGAATGGAGGTCAAAGGAGCCCATCAAGTATTCCTGCTGGGGGGCCAGATGCATCCAGATGCGGGGGTAAATGAAACTAAGTACTTTCCCTCAGAAGCCGTCTGGTTAAACGGTCTTAGTCACCAGGCCACCCTCAATTTGTCTCTTCTTTATTAAGAGAAGGAGTCAGTGCCCCGTATGAGAGGAAGGTATGGGGACTGTGACTTGCTTATCCTCATCAGTGTCTGGTAGAGGTACCAGGGTACCACCTATGAGGAAATGCAACTTCCCCATTGGGACATCCGGCTTGAAGCTGGCAGCCACCATGATGCAAATAAACCCAAGTCACTAGGATGTCCCATCTGCAGCTGGAAAGTTGGGGTGGGGGAGGGGAGGCTTCACTGCTTGAGCAAGAAAGAGGATTGCAGCCCTGAGTGCTCCTTGGCTGGGGCTCAGTGAACCGCACTCTGAACTGTAATGGGTTTGAAGCCACCACTGAGTTGGGAGTGACCTGCCTGCTTCTATGGCCAAAGGACAGGCATATTGGTCCAGTAGCCAAGTGGCCTCCACTTACTCACCCCTGGCTAGTGTGGCCTCTGTGCTCAGCTTCTAGACCTCTCAGACCCAGCCTGTCCCAGCTCCATGTTTCTGCCCCGTCCTGCAAACTCCAACTCCTAGTGAATGGGGCACAGAGCCTTGCCATGTGCCCAGTCCTACCAGGGGTCACAGGCTCCTCAGGGGCCTCATTCCTCTTGCCTTGTCTGAGCACCTCACCATGCCAACAGCTATGGTGATGCCGGAGGAAACGGCGCTACTGAAAGCTAGAATCTAACTGGAAAGCAAGCAGCACGGTTCATAAAGGCCTAAGTTCCCAAAGTACCCAGACCTGAGTAGATGCCCAGAGCCCACGGAAAGCAGCAGGATGTGGCGTTGCACATTTGTATAGCAGCAGTAGTGACGTAGAGACAGGTGGATCCTTTATTTAGCTGGCCAGCCAGCCTGTGCACCTACAGCAACCTGGGGGTGAGGGGCGGGGTGACCACAGGGCACCTTAGGACTATTTCCTCTGTGGAAGGACAGCAGAGTCCTATTAAGCTGACCCTCCAGTGAGACACTGCGAACGTAATTGTCTCCAGACCAGCGGGCTGAATGTATTTGTGTTTTACTTCCTGATTTCGGGTTTAAATGGAGAGAAAGCTGTTTTCAGGAGACCACTGACTATGACTGTCTCTTAATTCAGTCTACAGTAGTTGAAGCCTGGGAAATAGTTTACAAATCCGGCTGCAACCATTTTCTGAAATGCAGTGGGCCAGAGCTCAGCGAATGGCTTCCGATCGCTCCCCCTCTCTGTTGCCTTTTGAAAACAGACATTAAAGGTCAGTTTAAAAACCATCATCGTAAACATTTCACAAGGCCGAATCTTGCCCGTGATGCCTGTAAGGACTTGTCTGTATTATTCTACATTTTAAGCACAGTTGCTGAGGTTAATTAGATTCCCGGCCCTGAAAATGTTTAAGTGCCTCTGATGACTTACTTCCAACTGATAATTTTGTGTTAGGAACAGAAAAAGAATAACAAATAGAGTAAATACATTCTTCATATTCCTCCCGATGAGTGCAGAGAATATATTTCTGAAATTTAATTAAATATCAAGATGTCCATGAGATCTATAATAAGGCACTTTGCAAGACCTCTAAATGTCAAGGAAAAGCACGTTTTACACGGAACACTCCCTCCACTCCAGGAAATCTGTGAAGATTCAGGACTTTTTTAAAAACCTCCAGAACCAACAAGTACATATTATATCTTGAAAGTATTCTTCAAAGACTTGGGAGTAACCACTCGTCTGCAGATGGGTGAGCCAGGCATTTTAATCTTCACAGGCACGTTTTACACCATTATTTCAGAAGGGTCTAAGTCCTACAATGTGTGGGCAGCGAACCCATGGAGCAAGAAACTTGGTAAGAGAATGAATGATCTCTTGGGGCTAGAGAAATGGCTCTGCAGCTAAGAGCCACCTGCAACACAAGTGTGAGGCCTGGAGTTCAAATCCTGAGTGGCCACAGAAAAAGCCAGGGATGGCTGTGCATGCCTGTAACCCCACTGAGAGGCACAGGGTCAGATCCTGGAAGTTCACTGGTCATCCAGTGTAGCCAAACATGCTGAACTCTGATTCAGTGAGAGATTGTCACAAGTCGTAAGGCAGAGAGCAATCAGAGGGAGAATCTGATGTCCTCTTCCTGCCTCTACATGCTCAAACAGGTGTGTTCATATGTACACGTGTGAAACACAAAGACACACAATGTCCTCACAGGGACACACACACAGGCTCCTCACAGGGACACACACATAGGGTCCTCACAGGGACACACACACAGGGTCCTCACAGGGACACACACAGGGTCCTCACAGGGACACACACACACAGGGTCTTCACAGGGACACACACAGGGTCCTCACAGGGACACACACAGGGTTCTCCACAGCTTCTAGGTCATCCAACATGGGTTAGACCTTGTGAAATTGAAGCTGGTTTTGGGGCAGGGCGGTGTAATGAAAATAGCAACATGGTTCAGCTCTGGCTGCTTTCTCTCCTGGTAAACCAGTGTGCTAGCACCATCCCTGTGTCCCTGGGAGGACCCTGTGTGTGTGTCCCTGGGAGACTCTGTGTGTGTCCCTGGGAGGACCCTGTGTGTGTCCCTGGAAGAACTCTGTGTGTGTCCCTGGGAGGACCCTGTGTGTGCTCCTGGGAGGACCAGCCCCTCTGGTGTTAGAGAGAACATGGGAATCGCAGTACCTGGTGAATCACAGACCCTGAGTACATGGGTCCTGTGTTTGATTGGAGCTATAGCTTCTTGCCGTCCTGTTCCCAGGTATGTGTTGTCTTCTTTGTTTGCTTAATGTTTTTAGTTGACACAACAGCAAGCTCCATTATAGCATTTTCTTTTATTATACTTGTTTGTTTGCTTGTTTGTGTCTGTGCACATGGAAGTCTGAGGAGAGCTTGTGAGGAGAGCATTCCCTCCTCCCGCCCTGTGGACCTGGTTTGGACCGGGGTCACAGCAAGCTTCTGTGCCTGCTTGGTCCTCAGTGTGATGCTCTCAAGTGTACATGTGACACTACCTTGCTCATATTCAGTTCCACTGGTTGCCCAACCATAATCCCCCTTGTCCATTCTTGCTGACCCATTTTTTTATAACCCCAGACCTTCACCCCTTCTGCTGTTGCTGAATCATTTTTAAAAGATTTTTAACCCTCCACTTGCACAAAGGACAAGGCCATGTCTCTCCACTAACAGATCTTCCCTGTATCTTGGCCACTCACTACCGTGTCTTCAGGAGAAGCCGGGCACCAGGCTCTGAGCTTTCAGCTGACCAGAGTCTGGCCAGCATTCTGCAGTGTCATCCTGTATGCCTGCCTCCTGTTTAGGACAGTGGCTGTTTGCCCTAGCCACCTGTTACAGCTGAAAGGTGAGACAAAAGCTAGTGACCTGGGAGGTGTGACTTCATAAGCCACCATAACCATGTACCCAACTCTAAAGACACGAAATCACAACCATATGGAATCCCACAGCCTCACTTTTGGGGTTCTGTGCTTAAACCTGTGTTAAACTCTCATGCTTATGAATTTCAAGTTGGCTTCATATGGATTCCTCCTGAGATTCTTTTCTGCAGCTAAGCTGAGACTCCTGCTTCACCTGAAGGGAGGTCTCAGAATGGAGAACCTCAGGCTGCTTCAGGTGCCAGTGTGCAACCATGTGCAATTCTATGTAACCCTGAGCAGCCATGTCTCCACTCCTGCCCCAATACCGCTGAGGGGACTAGATAAAAGTGATCCCCAAGAGTGTCTTCACGGTGCTGATGGAAACATGAGACTGCAGAGGAAGAAGAATTAGGTCAGGGGACAAAAAGTATGTGTAATTAAACAATCCTTGTCAAAATGTGGATCTGACCTCCCTTGTCTTCCCTGTGGGTGGGCACAGTGGTCAGAAGAGGTCATCACTTGAGAGTATAAGCAGTGGTCAGCAGTGTGGACTGCCCCAGAGCAGACTCACCCTCATAGATAAGGACCCTCATCTGAGGTGGGGGTATGGTCTTCCTGGACACCATAGTGGCTGCAGGTTGAGGTCCTTGGCTGAGCTCTGTGCCTTCAGCCCTACAAGTGGGTAACATAAGTCAGACAGACTCCTGGTGATTACCATGACAGTGGGGAGCCAAGAAGTTGGACCCAAAGGGAAGGAGACAGACACACACAGAAGGCAGAGGTGCCAGGCTTTCAGCCTGCCCTTGGTTACCCTGGAGGTCCAAGTAAGGAGCCAAGGCCTTTAGCAAAAAGTCTTGTGAACGTTCTTGTGGTGATGGCTACATCGGGCAGTTTTCTCTCCTTATGTGATGTCTTCCAACCAGTTTATCTTACCAAGAAAACAATTCCTTCCCAATCTTTTTTAAAGAAGTATAGCAAAGATGGTCTTACTTCATCCTCTCCCCCTCCCCCAGCCTCTCTGCTTCATTTCAGGCTTGGCTGTAGCTGTTTTTACTGCTCAGAATGCAAGCCGAAGGTTAATTAGTTTTCCTGACCCTGGAACTCTCAGGAAGATGTCAACAGTTTCACTAATTGCCCCTCAAAGCTTGCTATGGACGGAGGGCCAAGGTCTGGGGAGAAAGCCGGTTGTGAGAGTCTCTATGGATGCATCTAGCAAGCTGGGAGGGAGCCGTGCAGGGCTGGGTCTTGCTCAGGTTTTTGTCAACTGGCTAGAGTCACAAGGGAAGAGGAACCTCTATTGAGAACACCCCCCCACACACACACACACACACACACACTCCCAAGTCTGTGGGCCATTTTCTTGTTTAGTAATTGATATGGGGGGATCCAGCCCACATTTGGCAGTACCAGCCCTGGGCAGATAGGCGATCATCCTGAACTGTGTGAGCAGTCAGGCTAAGCAAGCCATGCAGAGCAACCCTGTAAGCAGCCTCTGTGGCCTCAGCTTCAGCTTCTGACTCCAGGTTCCTGTCTGGAGTTTCTGACCTGACTTCCCTTCATGACAGACTGCGATTGGGATGGTCACATCAAATAACCCCTCTCCTCCTGTTGCTTTTGGCCACAGAGTTTATCACAGCAACAGAAAACAAACTATGACAGAGTTTTAATCCCTGACCGCGCCTGCTGTGATAGCCAATCTCGTCAACTTGACGGCAGGCAGAATCACCATGAACAAAAATATTAAGGTGATAAACTATATTAGCTTAGTTGAAGTGGAAAGAGGCACCCTAAGTGCAGGCAATAACATGCTATGTGCTGAAATTCCAGACTAAATAAGGAGATAGTGAGATGAGCACAGGCCTCTCTTCTCTGAGCTGTCCGGCCTGTAGTGTGAGCAGGTTCCTCCTGCTCCTGTTGCTGTGGCCTCCCCATCTGGATGGACAGCATTCACTTACTGCTCAGAATAGCTCACTGGCCGCAGGAGACACCCACGGTCCTAGTGCCCACGACCCTGGCATTTATATCCTGCTGACAGTAAGTAGACACTGGTTGTGGTGTGTGTGTGTGTGATCCTTCCCTTTGTTATTCCCTGCACACTGCTTCTTCATGTTCTGGGGAACCCAGCACCTCAGACATGCCTGGTCAGTGTTCTCCTCCAGCATTAGATCCTCAGCCATTTTGTTTTTCCATTTTGAGATGGATTCACACGCACTTTCCCACAGATGCACTGTTGGCAGGAGCTCTCCAAAGAGGCAACACACAACAGAGATGAGAAACAAGGACCCAGGGAGGAAGCAAGGAAAGAGATCCTGGGGGCTACACTTACAAATGGGCTGAGGCTGCAGCAGACAAACATCCCATGTTCTGAGAGAAAGCCTACTGGGTTAGACGTAGTCACATAGGGCTGGGACTACAACAGTCTTAGATGTGGCCTCTGTGGGACCTAATCTCTGTGAACAAGACCCACAATGCCAAGACTCGTCAAAGGCACCAGTGGCCCCCACACTCTGGCTGCCTCTTCCTTGGGCTGCATAAGGACACAACTGACCTCTTGGCCACCCACCTCATGATTTGAGAGTTAGTCTAACCCTCAGACATGAAGCTTCCCAAAGGGGTAAACGGACCTAACAAATGAGCATTTTCCACAGGAAATGGAGACAATGTGGATCCTAGCACTGGCGTCTCTGAGAAAACTAGGTGTGACTCTTGCCAGCCTGAACCCTTGCTTCAAAGTCAAGGTCAAGAGAAGCCTTCTTCAACTCCTCAGCATGGTCTGCCCATGAACAACTCTCCTGCCTTCTTCTGGCATTTGGGAGGCTGAGGCAAGCAGACATCCATAAGTTCAAGGCCTGCCTAGGCTACATAGCAAGACCTGTCTGCAAAACAAAGCACACCCTCCACATATACAACCCCAACACATGCACACAGGCATGCACACACGCACAAGAGGAGCCTGAGAAAAGTTAGGTGACCATCACACCCCCTCAACCTGCCACATTTCATCTCTTGCGTCAGGGAACAATCTGTAATCATCTGTAGGTCCTTATGTATATGACATCATGTCTTAATTTGGCCACTGTGACAGAAGCAGCTGATTGCAGACCTGAGTGTTACCACTGGCCACGTCACAGCCTAGCTTCCTGCTCAGACCCATTCAGAGTTAAGAGTCTGAAGGTGGTGTCTGAAGCAGCAGTACTCTCTAGAAGAGAACTGAAGCCTGGCACAGTCCCAGCACGTGGTCCATACATGGGAAACACCTGCTCCTTGGGAATTCACTTTCCCAAGACTGTCACCAGGCACAGGCACTGACTTACACTGGAGCTCTCTGAAGAAACCACATTGGTGTTGAAGGCCCTGTGACTACAACTTTGTGGTTCCTGAGAGACGGAATGTGATGGGTAGGGAGCTAAAATTAATTGACATTTACTACCAAACTCTGACCATCTGATGACTAGCAGGTGAAGCTTTTGATACCCATTGTTAAACTTAGCAGACTACCAGCTCCACCAGCCCCTAAGTCAATGAGGTCATCCAATAGTCCCTAAGACATTGAAAAAGATGCCCTGCTCCCTCTGTGCTGCAAGCTGCCTGCCCAACGACCCTACCAGTGGCTGTCTCTGGCTCTGTGACTATAAAAGTCCATGAATCCAGGTTTCAAAGCCATGATTACTCATATTTGGCTATGAATAAGTGCTTTCCTCCCTTGCAGCAAGAGCTGTGTTTGCTCCCTAGAGTCCCAGGTGGCATAAAGGTTGGCCCTGCTGAAGGACACCAGGAGCCATGGAAAAGCAAGCACATGAAACTGACAGGGTTAGAGTCACAGGCCAAGGAGGTGAAGGAGGCCAAGAAGGGCTTTGTCTTTGGGGAGATCATCAGAGCTGAGGCTTGAAGAGAGGTGTTCTAGAAGCATCCAGTTCTAGAATGTTCTAGAAAGATCCAGTGGAGGCCAGTGTAAGAATGTAAGGAAAACATGTGCAAAAGCCATGTAGTATAAGAATAGAGGATAACCACCAAAGGTCTTGAAGGGAGACCACTGTGCCTGTGGCGTGTAGGGAGATAAGGGGATGAGGTCATTACGACCAAGGCCCCAAAGACAGCATCCCTAGGGACACCCCAAAGCAGGTGCTGCCTTTGGGAGGAAACAGGAAACAAAGGGAGACAGGACATGAGAACTTTCAAAGCTTCCTATAAAAACCACATCTTCAAAGGTCAGCTGTGGAGATTTGGTCAGAAGCCTGCAGTCCTTGTGAGCAGGCTGCTGCAGCTAGCTGCTGAATATTTCATAGGCCTCACCCCAGTGCCAGTCCACCGGCTTCCCTCCTTGCATCATTCACCGAGTTCTGCATCCACACCACAGCATCCTTGATCTTGGACCTCTGCAGGAGCCAACGAATGAAGGTTTCCCACAGCCCCAAGGTGGGCCTGAGGGAAGGCCCCCACTCTCCCAGTCATCAGTCTTGGTCTTGGGACCTGTTGTGGAGGAGCTGCCTGTGGAGTGAAATGTTTTCCCTCCTAGAATTTTTACCTTAGAAATTCATTATCTCCCCCTGCCCCCTGCTTCCTTTGGGTGACAGACAGTTGTTTCATGCAGTACTAAGAACATAATTCAGAATTCTGTTTATTCTAATGTGGTTCAAAAATCTCTGAGACTCGCACGGAAAAACAGTTCGTGGTGCTAAATGCTGACAGGCAGAGAACTTGGCAGGCTGGATCTCACCAGCCCTGCCCTGCCAGCCATCAGTCTGTCTGTCTGTTTCTGCATGAAAAAGGGTTGCTTTGTCTCTGCTTGTCTGGGGCTCTGCAAAGTGGGAATAAAGTCTGGGAGGGAGCCCTGGCTCATCCCATGTGAGTGCATGAAGTCCTTTAAGAGTTGAACTTCCTTCAAGAAGTTAGGTATTTAAGGAACCCCAAGCTGAGCTCTGGCCTCTGGCAGCTTTCAGCCTGGGCACACTCGGGTAGACACCTGGGAAGCGTGCAGTTGCCATGATGAATTGCTTCCATCACAAGCGGTCCTTTGACATATTTCCCTGGTGCCGGGGGCTCTGGAGGCAATATGGCTTTTGGGGGGGTAAGTGAGACCCAGGGAGGTGGGAAGATGGGGAGGGGTCAGAATAGAGTTGAGTTCTGAAAGACCAGGTGTGTTTGACTTTACCTCTAGAGTGCCTGAGACAGGTGTCTCCCTAGAGAACAGCCAGTAACTGAGGACAGAAGCACCAGGTCTGCTGGACAGAGCTAAGAATGAGAGACCCAAGGTGCTGGGAGAGAGAGCATGTCTGGGCCACGTGGGCAGGTAGGCAGAGAGCCTCGTTTGTGGCTGCTTCTACTCACTTTGTGGTAATGTAGCTGCAGAATTTTCTTCTATCCCCAAGCACTCCACACTCCCTACAGCCACAGGGACTTGGCTCATAGCACCCACTCTTTTATAGCCTATGCACCCTCTCTTCACTTTCTGAGCAAGCCTCGCCTCCTCCAAGAAGGCTTCCTTACTTCCCCCTTCCCCAAGAGAAAGACAGTTTTTCCTGTTTCCCACTCTCATAGCTCTGGGCACTGTGTCTCCCTAAGGCTAATTCCAGCGGAAGTCCTATATTTATATGTTACAAGGATTACCCATCTTTCTTATTCCATTTAGATCCTTGGAGACAGGCAGGAGCTGCATATGGTTTTGCTCAACATGGAGTCTACATAGCAGGAAAGAAGCCAGCTTCTGAGATAGATGTTGCATAAACAGGGGAAGCACATGACTCAGTCCATGGAGGAGAAGAGCCAACACAGACAAGGAAGAGGGACAGCGGAGAACAAACAGCTTTGGTGCCTGTGAGGGGCCTCCTAACAGCCTGCAGATATGGAGGCCTCTGCCAACCTTGTCTCTCTGGGACTGGAGCACCACTCTTAATTAGAAAATCTAAGTAGAATAGTTAAGCTTTTTACCCATACACCATCAGGTAATGAAATGTCCGAGCTGAACTCATCTGAGGTGTAAAAATTATCAGAATAAGGAGAATTTAGCCCTGCAGCTCCAAGCTCAGACTTCCCCACCTTCTAGGCAAGCTTCTCCTGGTGTCATGTGCTGGGACAATTGAACAAAAATTTGTGGTCACCTCTGCCATCTTGGCTGCTCCGTGCTCCACACATGCCTCCAAAGGCATACCCCAGATTGGACCACAGAGGGAAATTCTAGGCAAGAGCTTCTCAGCCTGTATCTACCATGTTCCCCCTAAGTGTCACTGACCAATTGTCAGGCCCAGGTATCTGGCCCAGGCATGCTGAGATCCCAGAGTCTCCTGCGCTGCACATCCCAGAGCTGGTGAACTCTGCAGCATTGCCAATGTTTACCGTGCTATGTCCCTTGTAACCTCTCCAGAGGTGCTGGTAACCGATGGAGCCTTGGAATCTCCCAGAAGAAAGAGGCATCTGACCAGTGATTTCCAAGACACTTTTAAAACCCAGTTATTGCTATGGGCAGAAATGAGACACACCCGTCAGAGCAGCATGCACGATTTCAGTCTATCTAGATCCTCAGCCTGGCTTCTCCATGGAGCTTTCTGGCCATAACAATGAGGGGAAGCCCTGAAAGGTTTTTATGCCATGCTGTGCCCCCCATCATTAGAGAAGTTTGGCCTGGGTAAGGCACATGACCAAAGCCTTCTAGACCACCTTTCCCAATGCCTAGATGCCTCGAATGTTCTCTTCAGTCAAGAAAGAGAATTCTGAGAAGGGAAGAAGGGTGCAGGAGAGTAAATAGCTATGCTCTCATCTTCATTAACCAGCCCTACCCCCATGTCCACCAAGGATGTGTATGGCAAAGCTTAAATCCTATGTGCAATTACCCGAACAAAGCAATGTATGAACAGATACACTGAAGGAAGACGGATGGATGGAAGGGTGGATGATGGATGGATGAATGGATGGATGGATGGATGGATGGATGAATGGATGGATGGATGGATAGATGATGGATGGATGGATGGAAGGGTGGATGATGGATGGATGGGTGGATGGATGGATGATGAAGGATGGATGGATGGAAGGGTGGATGGTGGATGAATGGATGAATGGATGGATGGATGAATGGATGGATGGATGGATGGAAGGGTGGATGGATGGATGGATTAATGAAACATTGATGGATGGATGGAAGGGTGGATGGATTAATGGATGGACGGATGGATGGAAGGGTGGATGGTGGATGGATGGGTGGATGGATGGATGAATGGATGGATGGATGATGAAGGATGGATGGATGGAAGGGTGGATGGATTAATGGATGGATGGATGGATGGATGATGAAGGGTGGATGGATGGAAGGGTGGATGGTGGATGGATGGATTAATGGATGGATGGATGGATGAATGGATGGATGGATGGATAGATGATGGATGGATGGATGG